>JAQGBX010009016.1:0-10073 GCA_034698745.1 Megaphyllum sjaelandicum
GGATGAAACCGGCCAGCGTGTTTTCTTCTGCCCAGCAGCTTTATTGACTGCACTGTGCCCCCTCTGCTACCAACAGATTAAGCAGTTCACCATGCCGCAGGCCGTGCGCCAGCAAACCTTACTGGACAATCTCACGCTAAGGGACAAACTCCCCTCGGACATTCTCCAAGAAATGCGCGGTTTGGCCAAAGACAAGTCCAGCAACAAAGCGCTCCGGAACCTGTGGATTAAGCGGTTGCCGGCAAACGCCCGGGCAGTGCTCGCCGCTTCGCGGGATACCCTTGACGAGCTCGCGGACACCGCCAACCAGATGTGTGCCAGCACTGCGGACACATTCCAGACCGAGGAGTAGCGCGATCCGGACGCAGGACAGTAGGCCGCAAACATCGGACCGCCCACGCCCACGCCCACTAGCATAGCAAAAAGTTTGAGGCTGCTTTTAAAAACTAGGCAGCAAAAATGAAACTAGCAGCCTATATTATAATGTAGAACCATTTATTTAACTAGTTACTTACAGTTAATGGCCCATACTGGGACATGTTGCAGTGGCAAGAACAAAAGCATGAGTGAAAAAATAAGAACAATAATACACAGGCATAACATGGTCGCTAGGGTAGGGTACAATGCGAAAGAGGAAGACCAGTAGCACCACCAACACTACTATACACTAGAATCAAGTGCAACACAAAAATATACATGGTGCTCAAAAATCCCAATCCACACTAGGGACAGGTGCAAAACGAAATATATGTGGATGACCCAGCCACTGAACTTAACTCTGTCTAGGGTCAGGTGCGATTCAAAAAGAACATACAACAGTGATGGGGCAAGGCGCCATGGACCCTAACTAGGTTATGGAGAATAAAATCACATGATTCTATCTAACTGTACATACAAGTATCGGATAAGAGACCGTGAACCATGTGAAGTAAAACAAAAAGGCAAACCATACAATAAAAATAAAGCATCACAATGCACTTCTCCGAAAAAGGGTCTCACTTCGAGAATAGTGACGAAAAAGAAAGGAGAAGGGGCATCCAAACAGGGCGTTCTCGGACCTCAGTACCATCAGGAAAATTCCACGTGGGGAGGAGGCCAAATAGAGGCACAAGAAAAGCCTGTCATAACATTACAAAAAAATATTAAAAACTTTTATAACACAAGTCATGCTACCCTTGTACCACAAGGATAACAGACAGTCCCACCGCCGATCACGCACACCGGAATACGGGGACGAGAGCGGGGGGTACTGCTGGTACCACCGTAAGCATGGCTCACGCGCCCAGCAGTGTCGTCAACCCTGCGACTTCGACGCGGAAAATGCGCGCGGCCGTTGATCACCGCAATGAGCGACGACGGCCAAACTACGACTCGATTGATCGTCATGGACCAGGTCACGGGGATACGCTTCCTCGTGGACACCAGCGCGGACGTGTCGGTCATTCCTCCGACGACGGAGGACACGCGTAGGCCCCCGGACAGGCTTCAGTTCGCAGCGAACAACACGCCCATCGCGACATTTAAAGTACGGCTTCTCTTGCTCGACCTGGGACTTGGTTGAACCCTCGCGTGGCCGTTCATCATCGCTTCAGTGTCACAGCCAATCCTCGGGGTCGGACTTCCTGGGTAAGTTGCAGGTCCTCGCCGACATCGCCGGGCGACGGCTGGTGGACCCGGTCACGTCCGCTTATTTGCAAGGGATAGCGACCACCGGGCCTCGGGGCAGCATCCGCTCGGTCCGCGGCGACGCCAGATACCATCAGCTGCTGGCGGAATACCCGGACTTAGTACGCGCGGACATACAGCTTGGACCCTACAAGCATAGTGTGCAGCACCATATTCAAACCACGGGACCCCCAGTCTTCGCCAAGGCGCGTCGCCTTCATCCGGACCGGCTCCAAGCGGCCAAAAAGGAATTTGACTATATGCTGGAGCAGGGTATCTGCCGACCCTCGAAGAGCCAGTGGGCCAGTCCTCTGCTGATGGTACCGAAGAGCTCCAGGGACTGGCGACCGTGCGGCGACTACATGCGCCTGAACGTGTCCACGGTACCGGACAGATACCCAGTTCCCCACATCCAGGACTGCACACAGCACTTGCGGAGTGCCCGTGTATTCTTCACGCTGGATCTCACGTGGGCCTACCACCAGATTCCCGTAAATTCGAAGGACGTCCAGAAGACCACCATCATCACGCCATTCGGACTGTTTGAATTTCCAGGGATGACGTTCGGGCTCTGCAACGCCGCGCAGACCTTTCAGCGTTTCATCCACGATATCTTGCGCGGACTGGACTTCACAAGCTCATACTTCGACGACGTCCTCGTTGGGTCCTTGGATGATGACGAGCACCTCATCCACCTGCGCGCCGTTCTCGACCGCTTTCGCGAGTTCGTCGTTATTATCAACCCGTCCAAGTGCGTGTTTGGACAGAAGTCTGTCTCGTTTCTCGGGTATGAGGTGTCCCACGAGGGTGTACGTCCACTGTTAGAAAAGGTGACCGCGATCGTTGAGTTTCCCGAACCTGCGGAAATCAAGGATCTGCGTGGTTTTCTCGCCATGCTCAACTTTTACCGGCACTTCATCCCTCACGCGGCCCAACATGAGGCACAAGCCATGCTACCCTCCACTTGAGGATAACAGTGTGGTGCTAAAGCAGCTCAACGACGGGGCCTGGCAACCACTTGCATTCTTCTCACGCAAACTTTTGCCAGCGGAGCGCAATTACAGCGCATACGATCGCAAACTACTGGGAGCTTACGCGGCCGTCAAGCATTTCCGACACTTGATAGAGAGACGCGCCTTTACCCTCTACACGGAACATAAGCCGCTGATGTTCGCATTCTCCCAGCTTTCGGACCGCTCTTCGTCGCGCCAACTGCGACACCTGGACTACCTGGGCCAATTCACGACCGATATCAGGCACGTCCAGGGCAAGAAGAACGTGGTCACCGATGCCCTCTCGCACATCGCGGCCATCAACCGACCGGAACCGATCAACTTTGCTTGTATGGCGGAGGCCCAGGAGACCGACGAAGAGCTCCAGGCCTTTCTCTGGGATCCAGCCTCTACTTCGCTGGACAGCCGTCCCTTGCCCGTGCCAGGAAGCACTCGGTCCCTGTACTGCGATGTCTCGCTGCAGGTCAATCGCCCGTTTGTTCCACGCTCGTTCCGCGGAAGCCCATACCACATCCAAGCTCGTCACCGGCCGTTTCGTGTGGCCCGCAGTCAAGGAGAACAGCGCTGCATGGACGCGCGGCTGCACCCAGTGCCAGCAGTCGAAGGTGTTGCGGTGTTGGTAGCAGAGGGGCGTTGGCTGATCGAGCCGATCAGAGAAAATAGCGTCGGGGCGCCAGGCCACTATGAGAAAAGCAAACAGACGTGAAAACAAGTAACCATTGTTTTAGCCAATCCAAATTTATTCAGGTGTAGTGGCATCATGATCCAAATAAAACAATAACACGATCGCGAAAATCATAAAACAAAAGGGCCGAAAATTTTGGACCCCCAAAACGAACGTGTTACGCTCGTAACAGCTGAGCAGCGAGTACCGTGATCATAAAACAGCTGATGGGCCTTTGAACATGTACGGCGCTATACCCAACGAAAACACAAGAGGGGATTCAGCATAGAATGAATCAAAAGTTAAAAACCTGAAGGGCGCATGAGCGCCACACACAAAAGCGCCGTAAACGTCGGTATTATGATTCTAACCAAGGAAACATGGGCGCTGCTATTCCTAACTAAGGAAGACCTGCTACAGACCAAGCAGACGATCCCAACTGAAATCAAGCTATGCTATGATCAACAAAATAAACGATATACGTGTAAAATACACAGTTAGGATCGACTCATAAGTTATGACTTAAACAAAACGAAAAACAAGCGAAAGTCAAACACACTCGTGCCTACAAACTAGTAAGGGGGGCCAAAGATGCAAAAACAAAATAATTCACGTTAACTCCCTTCTCTGGAGTAGGGGGAGAAGGGGGGAATTTACGTAGGGAACCCACAGGCGCTCTCCACTCCCTGGCATTGCCCCTTGAGCATAAAACGAAAAGTAGACGTTTTCGGCACAAGTCATGCTACCCTCGACTCGAGGATAACAAAATCATGGATAAATCGCCGGTAATAGCCAGCGAGGCCCAGGAACTACGCACTGTTATGCGGTTTACAGGTGTGGGGAAGGCCAACACAGCCTGGGCCTTTTTTCGGTCCACTGCAATTTCCTGTGCACTTACCACATGGCCCAGATATTTGCCCTGGGAAATGCGAAGGAGCATTTCTTCGGACTCAACATCAGGTTGTGCGACTGTAACACCTGGAAGACCGCAGTATACTTAAGTATACTAAGCAATGCTCCTACTTCAGGCCCATCGATATTTGATCAAGGCCTCTCTGCATCGTTGCGGGAGCATTGCAAAGTCCAAACGGCATCCGGAGAAACTCAAAGTGGCCCTCCAAGTCCAAGAAAAAGAATTTTTTCCTATCTGACTCAACCATTGGCTGCCAATCAGACTTAATGTCTCAAACCACTTGGCCTTCTGCAACGAGTCTAGGGAATCATCATTTCTTGGGATCAGATAGCTATCTACCCGTGTTTGTGAATTAAGGCACCTGTAATCCACACAGAACCGGTAGGATCCATCCTTTTTCCAGACGATCACCACTGGACTGGCATATGGGCTCTTGCTGGGCACAATAATGCGGTTCGCCATCATCTCGGCCACCTACTTGTGAATGATGTCCTGCACTGCCGGACATCGGTACATCTTCGGTACACCGGGGCCGCTCCCTGCGTTTCTACCGAATGCGCTGGCAGGGAGCTCAACTGGAACTTGGCCGAGGACAATGCGAAGATGCTCGGAAGTCGGCCAGTAACTGGTTCAACACCTGGCGCTGCATTGCCGTTAATTGTGCCTAATCTTCACACTGGGTCGGCGTCGCCACCAGGGTCAACTCCGGGGCAAATGGCACAATTTGAACATCCGCCTCCAGCGGAGTGGCCAGGGCCAACAGCTTACCCGCTGAGGGGCACACCGCAGCCGCCGACAAATTATCCACCTCAACCTGGCAGCACAACTTCCCCGAAGACAGAAACAGCCCGTAGGCTGGTCAAAAATCCAACGATGCCGGCAAAGCCTTTGGCACCAGACAAGCAGCTCGAGACACCAAACAAGGGAACTACAAGACCAGGCCCGACAACAGCAGAGGGTAGGAGGCCAACAGCACCACCAGCTTACTTGCTAAAACGTTCAATGGGGCTTGACCACATATCGCCACCACGTCCAGCGCTTTTGTCTCCCTCAAAGCCCGCGACTCACAAAGTTCCAGGCCCTGCCCCATCGAAACGAAAAAACTTCATTGGGCCGATCTAGAATAATCACAACGTCCGGACCCGGAAGGATCGCCAATCGGTGACTCCGGATAAAGTCCCAACCACACAGGACCATATTGTCCGGATCCGAAACCACCCTAAACATATGGGTAAATTCCCTCCTTAGAAACCCAAATATAACTGCCGCCATACTGATAAACAGAACTGGGTGTCCCAGGCCCCAAAGGAGCCCACTGGATCCCCAAGTGCTCCAAAATGGAGCTTGCCATCACTGACAGGGCTGCACCTGTATCACACGTGGTGTAGCAGGGCTTGTTTCCTAATAGGAAATGAAAAGTTAGCAACTCATCCGTATTCTCAAGCAGCTTTGCTGGGGAAAACGCCTGTTGCTTGGCTGCAACCGGCTGCTCCTTATCTCCCAGCGCTGGCCGTGTCAGCCCCGGCAAAGGGAACTGTTGATCCAGAGCCTGCTCTGCCACAGTCGAAGCAAGGCAAATTCGTAAAACAAATTCCCCCTAAAAGCAGTTCCCCCATCAAAGCATATTGACGGCCCTGCAAGAGATCCTTATAGTATCGTAACAACACTTTACAGACCTTAATCTGCACCAGGTCCTCAGGCATCTCTGGATTAATCTTGGCGCATAGGACCTCTACTGCTATCATATTAATGCAGAGGGCCTCGTCTGGCGCCTGTTTCCGCTCCGCTAACTGCATAACCAACTCCACCCGCTGAGAAGGGTAATGAAAATGTGCCAGCAGTTCTGCTCGAAACTCTGGCCACGACAGGCCATATAACTTACGACTATTAATGAAGAGCCAATCCTTCGCTAGGTCTTTAAGATGAGTCCGCACATAAGGACCCAATCGCGTTCTGGGATTCGCTCCATTCTCACCACATCCTTAAACAGCATCACAAACAGCTGAGCGTCTTTTTGTGCTGGTAAAAGTCGGCAACCTATCGGGCTTTGTGGCGAACCGACCTTCAATTCAGGCGCTGGGAACCCCCTAGCTGCCAAAGTACGAAAAACACCCTCAATCAGAGCAGCCTGTTCCGCCAGGGGCAGATTACCTAGGGCCAACAAATGATCAAAGGCACCAGTAACCATCCTTGGGTCCGGCGGGGGCTGACTCTGTGTTAAGTTGTATGAATCCACCATTTGGAACCCCAACTTTCCGGGCTGCGAATACAGCAAAGCCGGTTGTGAAAACGCACCTGCCGGCCTTACGCCCGGGGTCGCCTGGGGCTGCGTCCAAACACTGAACGGGTGACGAAACCCAGGGGTTGTCCCCGTCGGCTGTGTGCCTGCCCCGTCACCGGTGAGGCGAAGTGCTCCAGGATGAGGGGCATAGTCGGCTGCGGCCCATTGCCGGCTCCAGCCAACCCTGGGGCCCCTGATCTAAGACCCATCCAGCCTCTGTGGCCGGTTTGGCCCTAGTCCACATGCGAAATTATCTGTACGAGAAACACTTACACTTCTACCATGTAGTGCCCGACGACGCGTCTTCCACGAGAAGAAGGGCACAAAAGTGCGGGGAAACTCAAACGAAGAGCTTTATTCAAAAGAAAAAGCAAAGCCCACGAACAAACTTACAAACAATGGCAAGCTTCGGAGGCACACAATGCCAGGCCTTGACCGAACAAGAAAGCACCAGTATCAGCCACACAAAGAGATCGCCAAAGCCACGACGAACAATCACAATTGCACAACCCGAAGTGCGAGCACGATCTGCCACCTTGCAGGTTGACCAAGCTAAAAGCGCCAATGCCTGGTATGCTCCCTCCTATATAGGGCCCAGGGATCACCAGGGGCGCGCCGACCCAAGGTCGGCCAACATGCGACCCCTGACCCTGACAACAGACCATATGTTGTTCAAAAATGTACATGTGGGTTAATGGTTTTTAAGGTGTTCAAGTTATATGCGTTTCATTGAACAATTATTTTGTCTCTAATAAATAATCTTTCGAATTTCCTTAAATTACTTTACTTGTAAAGAGATAGCTGTGATCGTATAGTGGTTAGAACGTTGCATTGTGGCCGCAATAACCCTGGCTCGAATTTGGGGCGTTTTCTTAAATCCTTAAATATTTTTAAAAAACAAATTTAACATTCATATTGCTTTTTTAAAATTATATTTTTGAATTGTTTAAATAGATTCATTTAAAAAAAATAAGTATTCACAAAATATCAGACAGTAAAATCGTTTAAAAAATTTAAGAAATTAGCCTTTCTTCCGTAGGTATTTTCTTTATCAGTTACTGCATTATCATAGAATAATTATAATAAAAAAATCGCATAGTGAATAAGAAGAAAAAAACATGAAATCATATGATTGTGAATAAGTATACACATCAATACAATATTTCAAAATATGATTTTTGATATTAAATAAAACTGTATCGACGACCAAGTTAGCTTTTATTAGCGACGTTTCGGCACCATGTGCTTTGTAAGACAGTGAGAAGGCGGGTTGCGGAACTCAAGAATTTTATTTACTTCGCGGCGCCCGGTAGCTTACATTAGCTTGCGCACGCAATTGCCGTGCGGAGAGCGATAGCGCGTCTTGCACGTGAAAACAAAGTTTCCGGGATCTTCTTGATCCGTTACGGAGAGCCACTTAAACTTGAACAGTCACGATCCACTGACAAGGGCACAGGGCACGGCGTCGGACTCTCGAATGCGGCCGTAGCGCGATTTCCGTGGTGTCCGGTAGAAAATCCGGTCGCGGTAGCACTTACGCGGCACACGCGGTTCTTCTGTGCGTGGGACGTGGACATTAGATATGTCCTGACGACTGTTCTGTTGGATGGGTGCGGTGTGATCTGGTAGCGGTCGAGACACGGTCGAATTACCAGTCACTTCCTTGATGTACGGTGCTCGGACACGCGGTGGACTTGAGGTGGAGCTCAGAGTCTCTATCGGTGGACTTCCGAGTCTGGTGTGGCACAATTCTTTGCCTCGAGATCCTGGGACACTGGAACCGTCGCTGGGAAGCTGGTCCGGTGGACAGGAACACTGGAACACTGGCCGGACGAATTTTTCTTTTGGCTGCCCCCTCGGTCGGCTGCACAGCACGGCAGCGGCGTAATACTCGCGTCGGGGTGGCTGCCTCACAATTCGTTCTTGAGCTTGTGCTTGAGTTACGTGAACAGGTACGTCGTCTGGAGTAGGGACGACCTCTCCAGTCGTGATTTCGATCCTAACTGATTTTCTAAAGTTTCCTTCTTTTCCAAGTAACCTCGGTTCATTTGCTATGCAAAATGAACCAGGTTGAATGCTGGACGTTGGGACATTATTCGCATGATTAATGAGGCCTGATCGCGGTGAGCATAGGCTGAGGTCAAACGCCACTGGTTATGCAACCTTGGGTGACGGCCGTTTAAAGTGGTGGGGCCGTCTCACACTCTCCCCCAGCTGAATCGCAGCCTCCTGGGGTGCGAGCGGTTTTGTTGGAAGTAGTATGGCAGGCATAAGATATCCCACGAGGCGGTTGGACGTAGCGCGAGATTCTTCATCAGGTCCAGGTCTCAGTCGAACGTATCTGCCCTTATACATTACGGATAAGGTGTCAGTGTCCCAGTCGATCAAAGGGCGGTGGTGTCTAAGCCAGTCGAGTCCCAGAACCATGTCGTAGTTGTGGAAGTCTAAGATCTCGAAATCGTATAGCTCTCGGAATTTTCCCGATGACCACCTTACAGACGGCGCCCGGAGTGTCGTGTACATGTTATCTCCGTTGGCCGCGGCGTAGGCCCTGGTACTGTTGGTCCGTTCGGCTGTTTTCATAAGGCCCAGAATTTCAGCAACTGACGGGCTGAGTACGCTACTTGAACACGCACTATCGATCAGCGCGGTTACTTTCAGATCCCCAACTTCGGCGGTGATGGTGAGTAGCGTGCCCTTCCTGGATGACAGCATGGAAACCGTGGAAGAAGATTTTCTTGCTCTGGTTCCCTTGGGTTTGGAGGTGGCAGGCTTAGAACAGTTCTTCGCAAAATGCCCTTGGCGTCCGCAATTGCTGCACGTCGGCTTTGCTTTCTGTATGTCGTGCTTGCCGTTGTCAACCTCCATAGGCTCACCATAATCATCCTCATCCGTCTCGCTCGATTCCGACGAGGTCGAAGAGCAAACAGGAGCGGGCGAACTCCGTCCCTTGCGTCTTGAAGTTTTGGCTGACTCGGTTCGCTTCGGAGCAACCTTCCTTTCCTTAACCTGTGGCTTATCCTTTCCTTTGCCATTCTTTTCCTTCGATACTCTCTTTTCTCTCGTCGTCTTCTTCTCCTTTGAACTCGTGTCATGGACTGGGCAGTGCGCGGCGTCGTACGATCGAGCAAGTGAGTACGCAGCTAGCAGGTTGGGCGGATTACGGAAAATGAGTTCCGTTCGCAGATCGCTTCGTGTTCCATCGATAAAGATGAAAACTTGATGCGCAGGATCCAATGCTGGTACCTTTGCGAGAGCATCCTGGAACGTGGTGATATAGTCCTCTATATCGCCGGTCTGCTGAACGTTTTGAAGAGATTTCCGCAGCGCGTACGAAGACTCGTCGCCTCCGAACTTCGCTCGAACCTGTGTCGCGAAGGATTCCCAAGTCGGAAATGGCCCGTGTAAGTCGACATGACTTACGTACCAGTCCAAAGCTTTTCCTTGTAGAACACGGAACGCGGAGCGCACACTAAGCGCTTCGTTCCTCTGCGTAGCAACTTCTTGCATTGCCTTGAGCCAGACAGAAGCCTTCCG
>JAQGBX010009017.1:0-10071 GCA_034698745.1 Megaphyllum sjaelandicum
ACTCATCCGTTATCTGGTCACTTTTTAAGGTACATTGGCAATGTAAAAATTGCAAAAAAGACAACACACACTGGTCAATGTACGCGATAGACAGGTGGTCACTGGTCACTATACGAAGAATTTTAATAAAGAAAATGTACGCTAGAAAAAAACAATGCACTAAAAAGTAGTCAACATTAACAGGTGGACACCATTCAAAGGTGGTCACTTGTCCAGGTTTCACTGCACAATGGTCACTGTACACAACAGACAAGTGGTCACTATACGGAGAATTTTTAAGAAGGAAATGTACGCTAGAAAAAAACAATACGCTAAAAAAGTGGTCGACATAAACAGGTGGTCACCATTCAAAGGTGGTCACTTTTCCAGGTTTCACTGTAGTTCGTATACACAAAAGTTTTTGTAAGTAGAAGACGAGTTTGAAACAGTTCGTAAAATGGAGGTGCGTTCAAGTTCCCAATTAAGGTTCACTTTCCTGCATGTTCCTGAGTGGACAATGTCCATTTCGTGGGAAAATGTTAATTTTTGATTGCCCGTATTTCCCGTATTTTTTGTCCTAATTTCGTTCTGTTTGTTGCGCTAACCCTGTTCTTTCATCCTGTACAAATCTCCAATTTACTCGCTTACTGTACAGCGCGTACTTCGAAAGTTAACAATCGCGAATGACCTTGACAACGTGTGTCAAGGTCAAAGAAGAATGGCTTATTTCGAGAAAGTCAGGTAAATTTAACGCGGTCATGTTGTCGCGATCCAAAATTAATGCTTCTACATGGTTAGTTCAGGGCCCATTTTCCGAGTAGAAATTTCCCACAATTTTGCTCATTTTCCGTGGACAAATTTGTAAAATTCCCAAGTTTTCAGACTACAATTTTGCAAAATTTTCCACTTTTTTTTTAAAGTTTAGTTTTCGATTTTTTCAAAACGTGTAAATTTTTCACACTGACATTGGTCACGGAAATTTATTAAAAATCAAGAAAAGGTATTTGAAATTAAAGTTTTTGTGGGGAACCCTGTATTTCGAATGCAAAATTGTCAAATTTTCCAAAAAAAATTCATCCATTTTTTTTAATTGAAATTGTTCTCTACAGTAAGTTAATTAAAAAAGAGGGGAAAAAATCCGATAATAGGGCGCATTTTCTGAGTAAAAATTTGTAAATTTTCCACATTTCCCGAGGGTAAATTTTCAACATTCTCTATAGGTTTTCCGAGTACTAATTTTCAACATTTTCCGAGAACAAAATTGCAAAATTCCCCACTTTTTCTGAGCGCTAATTTTATAAAATTTTCACGCAAATTTTTTGAAATTTAAAAAAAAATCTACGTTAATTTTCCAAAATTGTCGTTATAGTAAATTTTAAAAAGATATTTCGCAATATCAAAAAATTTGAAAAAAAAATTGTTAATTTTTCTCGTCGTCTTTGCTCAGGTAGGGAAAAGTCAGGGAAGTTGAAAATGAAATTTGTGGGGTAACCCTGGCAGATAACAATAGACCGCGTAATCAAAGTGCGTATAAAAGCAATAAAAGAAATACAGTAGAACCTCCGTAAGTTGACCACCCAATTAGGGCGGAAACAAAATGGTCAACATAGGGAGGTGGTCAACATATAGAGGTCCATCTCCCATAAATTAACATGTATGCAGGGTTGCCAGTTTCTGCAAAGTCAGGAAAAGTCAGGCCAGAAAAATAATGTCAGGAAAAATAGCCTTTTTTGCTAGAAAAGTCAGGAAAATTAGCAATCTGGTCGGGAAAAAAATAAGGCTCTATACTATTGACAATATAAAGTCTCGAAACTGAAAAAAAGAGGTCTCAGTTGGAAGAAGCATCTGTTGATGAACAAATTCAACATTTGTACTAGAAACGGAAATTGTGCTAGCCTTTGTACATCTTTTTAAAAATAATTAAAATTTTGTCAATTTATTGAAATATCGTCAGGAAAAATGTTTTTAGAAGTCACTAAAAGTCAGGAAAAATTGCCGTAATGGTCATGCAAAGTCAGGAAAAGTCAGGCAAGACCAATCTATAAAAAAACTGGCAACCCTGATTATATTGTTTTAAAAAATCCCAAAAAGGCTCAATTTCGAGAATTTAGCGGCTGTTGTTTTTTTTATTAGCAGAATTTAACCCAATAAAGGACAACAAAAGTAGGAAGAAAACGTTTTGCAGGATGTCGAAAACTAGCTGAAAAAATAAAGATTTCCGGCATGATTTCGGACACTTTTTTAATTCGGAAATGGGAGCTTTAGGTTTTTAATGGTGGCTTGTTTGTTAAGTACGTGTTCTGTGATTAATTTTACTTGAATCTGGAACAGACCACAATGTTTTGGTGGAATTGTATTTTTTGTTGTTGCTAAAAGCTAGAAATAATTGAAAAAAAAATAAAAATAACACCGTAAATTTCGCGAAAATTTTCTAGTGTTAACGAAAAATTCACCCAAATACAATGTTCACAAAATTTCGTTTCAATTAAGGACCATTTTTGCAATAAATTCGCCCAGATATTATTTTTACAAAAACCTGTCTGTATAGAACATTTTCTCAAAAACTCTCACAAAAATTTCTCCAAAGAACCTTTTCATAAAATTATGTTTAAAAAAATCATTCTCGCAAAAATTCTCCAAAAAAAAACTGTTCTCGCAAAATTTCGTCTAATGAACATTTTCACAAAATTTCGTCCAATGAACATTCTCATAAAATTTAGTCTAATGAACATTCTCGTAAAATTTCGTCCAAAGAACATTCTCTCAAAATTTCGTCCAATGACCATTCTCTACGAAAATGGTTTGCAAATTTCGTCCAAAGAACTTTCTCGCAAAATTTCGTCTAATGAACATCCTCATGAAATTTCGTCTAATGAACATTCTCGTAAAATTTCGTCCAAAGAACATTCTCTCAAAATTTCGTCCAATGACCATTCTCTCAAAATTGGTCTCGCAAAATTTCGTCCAAAGAACATTTTCACCGAGAATTCTTCTAAAACGTGTCAATAAAACATTTCCCCAATAAAATTACGTATAATGTATATAAATTTCCAAAAAAAAAAAAAAAATATTCGTTTATTATTTCGCAAAATTTCGTCACGTATATCGAGCGTTGCTTCAATTTCCTGGAAAATTTCTCAGAAATACATCTTCGTGCGTGCCAGCTATTTTTATCTCATATTTTATCTTAACTTTTTTAAGATTTTTCAATATTTTATCTTTTATCTTTAATTAAGATCATTAATTACCCTCGCCCTGTCCCAAATTTAACCTAATTTCGCGCAATTACAAATTTCGCTGAAAATGATTTTTGCATTTTAATCATTTCATCATTTTAAAATTTCATATCCAATTTCTCTGACAGAAAACAAAATTTCCGTGTAAACTTATTTGCATAAAACAAACTCAAAATATCTATTTTTTTCATGCAAAAACTAATCTTATTTATGCAGAATCGTGTGGGGTCCAACGCCCTAAAAAATAAACCCTTATCTCACGAAAAAAAAGGTGCAATTTTTTGAACTTCTCAAAAACACGTTACTTCAAAGTTAGGACTCATGAAAATTTGAAATCTTTTTTAAGGGGAATATATATATCCTTATCACTTGTTAGCATTTCGCAACAACATCCGCTGCTAAACTGCGTTATTGCATCCAGGCAAGCACTCAATTTCCCCGATTAAATTCTATTCTTTATTTAGTTTAATATAAAGTCTGGTTCAGTAAACATCAATTTTTACGATCTCCCGACATTTTGTTTTTTTAAAAAAAGGATAAAAAGTGCAGTTTTCAACTTTAAAAAAAAGCTGATTTTTCGGTGTTTTTAAACTGCTCCTGAAATGTACGTACTTTTTAATTTTTTATCTTATAATTAATAGCCGATTGAAATAACAGGGTTACTCAGACCTGGAAAACCTGGAAAAGTCAGGGAACTTGAAAATGATCTGGAAAAGTCAGGGAACATGAAAATGACCTGGAAAAGTCAGGGAACATGAAAATGACCTGGAAAAGTCAGGGAACATGAAAATGATCTGGTAAAGTCAGGGAAGAAGGGTTTATTTTAAAAAAAGGCAGGGTAACTCAACGCAGTCATGGCGATCCAAAATTAATACTTCTACGAGGTTAGCTCAAGGCCCATTTTCCGAGTAGAAATTTGCAAAAAATTTGGAAAAATGGAAAACCTGGAAAAGTCAAGGAACTTGAAAATGATTTGGAAAAGTCAGAGAACTTGAAAATGACCTGGAAAAGTCAGGGAAGAAGGGTTTATTTTGGAAAAGTCAGGGTAACTCAACGCAGTCATGGCGATCCAAAATTTATACTTCTACAAGGTTAGCTCAGGGCCCATTTTCCGAGTAGAAATTTGCTAAATTTTTCCACATTTCCGGAGTACAGATTTGAAAATTTTTCCACGTTTTCCATGTACAAATTTACACAATTTTCCGTGTTTTTTGAGTATATTAATTTGCAAAATTTTCCACGTTTTCCCAGTACAACTTTTCAAAATTCTCTAGGTTTTCCGAGGACGAATTTCCCACTTTTTCCGGGCACAAATTTTTAACCTTTTTCAAATACAAATGAAATTTCTGGGGGACCCTGCCCTAGGTGGCGCTGTTACCGAGATGTTACATGTTTATGTATATCAGTTTTGTTGGGCAGGTTTGAAAAAATCATGAATCTTCTTCTGTTTCACCATCTTCATTGTTTGTTTTTGTCAAAGCCAAATCCCTTATTTTTTAAGTTGAAATAGCTGGACTACTGCTACGAGCAGGCCTTAAACGATCGAGGTACCTACATGTACATGTATTTAATTAATTTTTTTAAGGTTGAGGCCTGCGCCAACCCAAAACTGCACGGTGTAGTCGGCATGCAGGGGCCTCGTTCATAAAACACAGTTTTCATATAATAGAGGATCATAAAATCGAGTTTTTACTGTATTATGCTTTCTGTAGTGTTTTAGCCGAATCAACCTGCCCCTATATGCACCGGAAACTTCATTGGGTTAGGGCTATTTCCCGGGGCTTAAATGGCCAATTTCGTTAATCTCCTTTAATTTTCCGTTAAGTGGTGTAACATAATCTTAGGCTGAATTTTGGGATGCCCAAAATTCATTGAGTGGTAAAGAGGCCTCGGTGCCGGCTTTCTTCGTTTCGCTAATGCCTTATTAATTTACATATTAATCCAATTATATCCACGGGAAATAAATGGGGGTGCTAAGATCTTTTAGGGAGACTCGTTAAATTAATGGCTCGATAATTATGCAAAGTAGTTCAGCTTTTCATGGGACGAACACAGTTTCATTTGCATGAGGGCGCGGTGCTATGCTGCAAATGCAAGATCTGCTAAATACTTTCATTCCGATAACTCATTCATCGTTTGTCGTAGATTATGTTAGATTATTTCTTTTAATAGAGTGTTGACAAAAATAAAAACTTAATAGGGGTATCAAGGGTACTAATACAGCATAATTACGTTTGGCAATCACGTGTACTATGGAGTGCAATAAGTCGTTTAAAACACATTGAAGGGCCAGCGTGGCCCATAGTACTCATAGCTACGTCATCTACATGTATACTGTTGTAATATTTTTATTTTTATTAATCTTATACAGAAGTTACTCTATACAACTGTATAAGAAACAACTCGTTAATTACAGTGTGCTATCCAATCTACAGTATAATTTTCAAAATTTAGATATTCTAAAAATTAGATGTACAAGGTAGGCCTACATGTCAGATTTTAAGCTGTTAATTCAAGTGTCGTCCATTGCATGTTTTTTCTTCTTTTTTTATTGTATGAGAAACAACTCGTTAATTACAGTATGCTGGCAATATACTGTGTATAATTTTTTAAAAATTAGATATACTGTACACTGCATGTACATGTCAGATTTTAAGCTGTTAATTCAAGTGTCGTCCATTGCATGTTTTTTCTTCTTTAATTCCGATATACTGTACATGTACATGAATACGAACGCATAGTAGGGGTACTCAGAAGCTTTAGGAATGGCAATTTTGGTAATGGTGAAATCGCGTGAGAAAAATCGACACGCTATAATGCATGGTTTTAAAAATTTACTCAGGGATATTTCTGTTTTGAAAACAAATTAATGCACTTTTTTGCACATGTGACTTCACGACTGCCAAACAGGTGCTAAAGTGCTACTCGCAAAACTTCTGCCTGAGTATATGCATACTATAAAGTGCATAAAAAAAGTTTCGAAAAACTGTTGGGTTTTGCCTATTATGTACAGTAACTCAGTTTTGTTCGTTCTCCCATGGAACACTAATTCAATAGTACGTACATGTACATTATAAATTCAAATTTAAAATAATCTTGAGAACATCATTAACATCAAGGTTATAACCACAGTATGGTAACTCCGCCCATGTTTACCTAGCCACACCTACACAGCGTCGCATAGAAATAGTGTGTATATAATGAGTGAAAAGTCGTTCACTTAAGTGAGTTACTCACTCCTACTTCACTCGCCAAAGTGAACTGCTTCACTGAACTAGCTATTCGCTCCCTAGTTCGAACCGGATTTAAGTGAACTAGCGTCAACTGTCGTTCACTCGCTCACTTGAGTGAACTAGTTCTTTTTTTTTTTCGTTCACTTAATCATACATTAGCGTGTGGCACGCTTCACTCGTTCTCTGTTTCAATATCAAAGGTGCCGACACGGCCATTGGTCTTTTCGTGGTTATATAACCTTGAGATGACGTAATCTCACGCAATTTTTATATCAAAAGTCTAATTCCGGCATATGATCTCAATTGAGCGGTCCGAGCATTAATTAATGTCTGTTTCTTCGAATAATTTGCGCCTTTTATTCGTGTTTGAGAACAGTATATTGGTTTAAACGTCAATTTTTCAAGAGGTCATCGCGTTTCAAAGACAGGTAGCCTATACTCGTGTGCGGTGAGTTTATTTCTTAATTTCTGGTCATTTTTCGTCAAATTTTGCCGATGCTACATGCACAGTATATGCAGTAGTGCAGAGCATTTAGGCTACTTTGTTTTACGGTACCTATACAGTATACATGTACACTGTATATACCGTACACGTACTGTATGCTTTGTATCATGACGTCTTCTTTAACATGTTCTTAATTCTTGACCAGTTGTTAGCCAGGGCATGGAAGGACGGTCGACAGTGTGCAAATACTGCTAATGTCCAAATCATTTGAATTAATGCATGGAATCATTTTATAGCTATACATGTCTGTTTTCATTATAAAAAAATTCTCATCATCGAATTCGTGACCATATAGGGCCTACAGTGGCTCTGAGTGAAATAAAGCATTTTTAGAATTGACTGATATTGTAGTATAAACATTATACAGTACGTGTACATTTAAATTCTGCAAATTTTGCCACAAATGTGCATACAGTACATGTAGGCCTTTGCAATTTTGAAGTGAGAATTTAAGATCGTAACACTTACAGTGTACATCATACACAGTGGCTATATCTGCATTTAAGACAGTAATAAGGGGTCGCTCATAAAGCGAAATTACTATTTGCCCGATAACCACGTGGGTACCAGTACCCTTATAATGCATACGTACAGTACCATGTTGGCCTACTTCTAAGATCTTTTCATGTACAAATTTCATGTACAAAAAGCATCTGCATGCTTTTTGCTCACCTTCAAATCGGTTATAACGAAATCAACGAGACTGGCTGGGCCAACCATTCGCTCGCAGAACCACTTTCGCTTATAACGAATTTGTGTAGGCTATGCTCTGAAGCGAACTTTTGTATTACATGTATATGGGACAATTAATTAAAAATTAATTCAAAATCGCAAAAATTCCCCTTGTTTACAAAAAACAACCTAGGGCATGGATGAACGGTGATGTTATTGGTAGACTGGTATGATAACACAATCATACTTTTAGATTTTTTAGATATATGAACTTTTGATTATATGAACCTCCTCTTGTCCCAATTAGTTCATGTAAGAGAGGTTCTACTGTATTTGTCAGTACTTCCAAAATTTATGGCTTGAGAATGTTTGGTTAGCATTTTATTCGTATTCTGACCCGTGTCCACAGTAGGGTCTGCTTATGACCAGTGGCTCGTGTAAAAAAATGGCTGAAAAATTCACCTTTTTCGCAGAAACGATTTCCCTGAATTTGTGGCAGTTGCCACTTCTTTGGCGTTTATTCCTCCTCTATAGTGTTATTTCCCCTCCGTCACCAGGCGGCCAGCTCCTATTATTACCCCCTCCCCCATAATTCCCCTCCCTAGCACGATTTATTTGTGTGACATTTGACGATGGTAAGGCTCGCAAAATGCCACGGGAGAATTTAATTTCTTCGGTCTCGGACCCGGGGTGAGCTGGCCTCAGACCCGGCAGATTGGTGCTAATGGGATTAGGCGAATTTGAGGTCAAGTGGCTCTTGACACTGATTGAGTTATGATGAAAGGACAGCCAATATAAGCGACTGCCCCGCGGCCATTAAAGAAATGTCATCACTCTAATGCAATCAACGGCTTGACCCCCTTGTTCCCAGACGTTTGCGCCATCATCCGAAACGGCTGCAGTTTGCGACGCATCTTTCTTATACGAATCGCAGAAAAAAGGAGAAATGTGAAAGTTTCTGGAAAAAAAACTCCTTTGATCAGCAATTCTGTATGCTGCTTTTAAGTCTCGTGAGCGAGTCGTGTGACACCACTGACCAATTAAGCATGATTAAGAAACCGTACTTCCACATCTGATCAGTTAGACTTTTATATAAAAAAAGATACCTAAAATGTTTTACCCATCTCTCAGTACTCTTTTATCGCTACAAATCATGGTACTGTATCAGATAATTTAGGTAACGCTGGAAAAACTGAACAATCACCTCGCTTACATTATCCCTCCATCTCAAATAGTTTTTTATATACATTTTCTCGCTTGATGGTCACTAGTTTCGCAAAGGGATCGTCCATAAAGGACGTCCTGTGTTTTCCAAGGTTTTTAGATTCCTCCCTTTCGGTGACCATGGAATGTAACTTCGAGGCCATTGCGTTACCATCTTCTAAACCGTAATAGTAAGAACAAACTGTTCAATTAGAAAGTTGTGGGGCATCATGGAATTAGTTTAATGAATGTATTTGCGAAATATTATTATCCATTTTCACGTTTCAAAAAAACATTTGTTTCTTTAATGTTTGCTACCCTGCACAGAAGCAGTGCTATGCAGGAATGCTCATGCAGGAAATTCGGAGGCAGGGAGAAATTCACAGATTAAGCATTAAAACTGGGTGAATTACGAAATGGTAATATTTCCAATTACATTCATGTAAAGCACATCTTAGAGAGTCAAGTTGTTGCACTAATCAGTGTTTCTACATTCGTTATTCACTCAGTTTCAATGCTTAATCTGTGAATTGGCCCTGCCCTCGAATATTTAAAAACGAGCTTTCCCGCATTGCAATACTGCTGTGCAGGTTAGCAAACAATAAAGAAGCTAAAATGTTTTTTGGAACGTGAATATTAATAATGGAAATTGCGAAAATGCACCCATTAAACTAACTTTACGATGCTCTACAACTTTCTAACTTAACATTTTTCTCTAACTATTACGGTTTCGAAGATAGTAACGCAATGACCCTTAAGTTAAAGTAACATTCCAAGGTCACCGGAAGTACCCTCATTTGAAAGCGCCCACCTATTTTACTACCTATCACCTACCACCTATATAACACAAACTTAGATTTTTACCTTCAACACAATCTAAATAAATTAGCCTCATGGAATGACGTCACGAATCACGAAAAGATTCTATAATATGGAAAATATTCTATATTATAGAATCTTTTATAGAATCTATAGTATTTAGAAACTTGATATGAGCATGCAGGTTCCAACAGATTTAAAAATTCAAATATCTTATACACAATGTTTGAGTTACGTGCATTTCTTTCTGTAATTTTACTAAAAACAATCACAAAAACAAATTGTTTAACTTGGTATAATATTTACTTTTCGAAATTACAGCATTGCGGACACCGAAGTAAGATCCCCCTTAAGGGGGTCTCCTATGGCACCGAATTCCACCTACCCACCCCCAATTTGGTCGTTCCGAAAATCGACTTACATA
>JAQGBX010009018.1:0-10070 GCA_034698745.1 Megaphyllum sjaelandicum
GGTCATGGCCGATTTAATATAGGAACTATCTCAGCATTCGCCTGGAGGAATTGTGGGAAACCATGAAAAACCACAATGGAGAATAGCCGACCTGCCGGGAATCGAACCCAGGTCTACCGAATGCAAGACGAGGATGCTAACCTCTAAACCACCTTTTTTTTTAAACAAATATCATATTAAAAAAATGTAAATACATTCGTTCAATTAAATACAGTATACCGGTATGTATTTTTTAAAACACAGAGCAAATTATTTTCATAAGGTCAACGTTTAGCGTGTTTTTGACGTTCATCGATCGTCGATCGACGATCAATTTCGGTCAGCCGTTTATTTCGATCAAAATCGCTGGAAACAACGTGATCGATTAAAGCGGCTTATACTGTAATTTAAATATTAGAACTTGCGATATTTGGTAGTTCCAACAGCTTACTTTATGACACATTTTGTCCCAAAATAATAAGTAAAAAATCAGAATTATTTCAAGCAAATTTGTCCTTTTATTACTTCCATGCTATACAGGTATCATATTGCTTAAATTGAGTTGAATGCTAGTGAAAGGGATTGTTGAAAATTTTTGATACAATTGTTTCTTCTGCTTTTATAACGAGTTCACACCATAGCTGGGAAGCACTCCATCAATGTCTAGAAAATATAATAGGCATGCAAATACTATAAATATATAGAGTGCCAATGCACCAATGATGAACATGCCTCTAGGATAATATCGTTGACGGAAATTATCCGGCACAATATAAAATCTATGCAGATATTGGAATATCTGTGCTGTAATAGAATGCAATTTCTCAATGTTAAAGAATTCATTTTCCTTATATAATCTAAGTATACATTTTTTATGAAACATTTTCGAAAATTTCGTCTACAAGAGTTCATTTTTTCAATTAAGATATAAAGCATAATGATATAGTATTTTTTAATCCATCCCTTAATAGCAGAATGTTCCAACTGTTCTTTAGAATATTAATTGTGCATTAACGACCGTTCAGCGATCACCGCTTATTTCGAGCTTAATTCGCAGCTTAGCTGAATGTCAATACACACACACGCGTTAATGCACTAAGGGGGCACAGCCCCTTCTGGCATAGTTAATATTGTTTGGTTATGTGGGAGGGATTGTTCGTTATATTGCAGAAGTAGTTTTCCGTAATGAGTGGCTGTTCTAAGTAGCAGCCACATGTATGGTTCGTGAATATTGATGAGAAACGATTCAGTAAAATTAGTATGTGTAAGAGATGGTGGGAGTTTGTTTTTTGATCGCAAGGCCTTTAAAGTGGTGTCGGTGCAGTCAAGGAGGAGATGTAATGGTGCTTACCTCATTACATGCAATAAAATCACACTGAGATTTTTGTTCATCCTATTCCACAATAAAACAAATGTATTAACAATTGGTATGTGATTTTTTTAAAAAATGCGAAGTGTGCAGTTTTATGTGATGCTTACTTCTAGATTTGAATTTAAGCACTCCTTGTGCTTTTCCAGGAAGGCAAAGTCTTCCTATAAAGAAAAAAATGTTGAAAACCGAGTTTGCCGGTGGATAATTTTTGCAGTTACATGGTATATATGAAGAATGCCATTCTATGTCTTACCGAATCTTTCATTCCTTTTATGGTGCACTCAAGCAACTTGATTGAGTCTTCCTCACTCATTGATTCAGCCTAAAAGAACAGTAAAACTTACAAGATCCCAGACTATACAGCTTCATTACTTGCGCGCCGCGTGTCTCGCCAAAACAAGTAATGTCAATAAAAGCCGTGTTAGAATTAAGACTTATAAAAGTAAATCCTCAAACGAAAAATACTGTCTCGGAAACTGTTTGAGAGAGAACGCGACAACATACCCGAAGCATTTTTGTGTGTGCTCTCGAGTGAATAACGTTTGTCATTCTAGTAAAATTACAACATATTTCATAATGCTTTAAATGCAGTGAACTCCCCCCTTCCCTCGTGTTTCAAAATTTGATCCACAATTTAAAAAATCTCAATTTTCTGTTTATGACCTTATTAATTCAAGAGAAATGATCTATTAAATTTACAATCCATCTCAGCTTCTCACAGTTCCGGTGTAACTTTTGACCAATGCAAGATTTTCAAATTAGAAAAATTTCCAGTTCTCATTAATCTCATTTAATTGTTTTAATTGTTAAATTGAAATCAATCGCCATTTTCAATATGAAGCCTGCTTTTAAATTATTTTTGTTTATGTTCAGTAAGATACTGTTGTATTTTTTCTTCTAATTTCATCCATAAAATATGTGTATGCACAGAATCCCGGAAAATTGTTCGCCCTCAAATGTTCCCCAACAATTCATCGCCACAAAAATACCGCCTCAATGAATTGTTCTCCTACTGTTGATCGCCAAGACAACTTGTTCCCCTGATCAAATTGATCGCCACAAAAACAACTTCCGACAACAATTCCGACACGTATAAACATGTATAAACTCACATAAAAACTTCTGAGAATATTTATTGAGACTGACACAAATACACATTCTTATCGAACAACTTTTAAAGCAAAAGTGACACAATTGCTTTCTGGACTTTTCGTAAATTTAAAAATTAAAAAAATGCAGTTGGTCAAAGACTAAATTATGTTAGACCATCATGATAATGCATAACCACACGGAAATTATAAGCAGTGTAATCATATTGTTGTCAGTTTATTTCTAAAGATTTCTAAATTTGGTTATATATTTACCCCTTTAAACCTGCTTGCTTAATAATTTTGTAGTTTTTCGGAAAAAAATAATATGAACGATAATAGAAATTTTCTAAGTAATTGATGAATAACTTCCACTTACATTTTTATCTTTTGGAGAGCAATCCATAGCTTCTGACACAAACTGAAGGACAATAAAAAAGTTTGACAAGTAGCAAAATACTTATTTTTAATTACTTATAAAATTATCGTTAACTACCTTGCTTTATTTTTTATTGCAAGCGTAGAATTTTACGTTTTAAAATGGAAAATGACATTAGGAAAAATGTAATCAGCATAGTCAAGATGTGTTCAGTTGGCTAAACTCGTGCAGGTGCGTGTACATACTGTAAATATTAGTTAATTATCTGAAAATTTGTTCGCACACAACCCAATTTCTTCTTTAAATCTAATTCGGCAGCAAACAATGCAAATCGTGGAGTCCAAAACTAGTTTCACTGACAATAAAACTGTTCTGCTTTCTTCTTTTATATTTTATTCAATAAAAACTGGCCCAATCTCGTCTTGGAAACGTATTTTTAAGCTACTCGCGCTTGTATACAAGGTATAGTCATCGAGTAAAGCCCTTATCTAAAATCATGCATACTCACACAATTGATGAATTCGTCACAGGCCTCCTCATCCTTGAATAAAATAAAGTTCTATAATATTCATTTTATGGCATCATACGTTAACCTAATCTGACCTAAACTTACCAGTTTCTGCAGGCTGAACTCGGTTGCGATGACGCAAATGAGGATACACAACAACAGTTTCATTTTCGAATTTTTAAACTTTGAAATCGTTTTACCACATTTCAGAATTATATCCAAATATGCAATGGATAGGCTTGGTTTGGAAACGCGTTTATATATACAGTTTTTGGTTGATTTCTCCATTGATTTCCTGAATATGAAAGAACTGTTTTGAAAGAACTGTTTGTATATGATGTTTACAATAACGTTGCTTCCTGTAAGCGCGCTTTTTGATGTCGATTAGAATTACTTGTAGACTCATTTTTTAGATTTAATTCTCATATAAGATAATGTCTGGCGTGGCTAAGATCACGAACGTATGTATGATACACTTGTGTGTATTCTATTCATAACATGTATATATTTTACGTGATGACATGTATCGCTGATCGCTTGTGCTTTCAAAGCATATATGCATATATCCCAAACTGAACGAAAAATCTCGACATTGCGTGGATTGTACATGTAATTATTTTCATAGAATATAGCGTGATATCTGTAATGCAGCTATGGCGCCTACAGTAGCCTATAATCAATATATACCATATATTTCAAGTGGTCGGATGATAATTTTAGTGAGTAGTAAAAGTAAAACACCACCATGCAAGTCGGTTTTTTTTACATAAAAACGTTTCGGCTCATGTGCCTTTCTTCAAGTTTTATATAATAATAATAATAATTACAGAATTCTATTTTTATAATTTAATAAATATATATATATATATAATATAATAAATAATAACAGAAATTTACTTTTACTACTCACTATAACCTACAGTTTAAAAGCTAAAGAGAAACACTCGACAACTGGCATAGTATTTATACCTTTCTTTTGCTTTGATTTCATTTCAATATTTTGTTATAAGTACATTAATTTTACAATTTATTTTTTTCTGTACAATTTCACGTGTCACATGACGCTTTTAAAGGACAGGATCGAAGTTTACGGTTTTGGGATGACGTACAGTGTATATGTGATGTATTTATTTTTTTTATAATATCCACATTTTAAAGTTTGGCTTTTCTTACACCTATATATAGAAAGTGCGCCTCAGATGACGTACTAACATGGGAATCAATTTTATTGTCATACAAAACGTCACAGAAACACATCGCTCATGCATTAGAGTACTGATGTACTCGACCTACAAACGAGCCTAATGGGAAAAAATACTAGTTCAGTTAGTACATTCCTATATGAACCGCAACAACTTGTAACCATTCACCCGATTTCTCGACCAAACATTTTCAGGACGACTTATCCAAACCTCTGAATTTAGGGAGTTACCGCTACCGAAAACATTACCCCTTCCCTTGAATTGCACATTTTTTCACCAAAAAAAGCACCATTTTTACTCCCAATATGGCCGCCCCTTTCCATTTTTCGCTTCACTAAAATCGGTTGATCGTCGATGATGTCGGCTGATTATGTACCCTTGATGCATTTCTAAGAAAAAAATCCGTCGTAAGCTACTTCAACGGGTTGACAGATATTCTACGAATTTGACGTTAATTTCTATTTTTTAAATTTTTTATTAAATTTTAGTAGTTTTGAATTGAGTAATTCTAAACACTCGATTCAATATTCTGGTTTCCATATTTTAAAATGTCGACTTTTTTAAATATTTCACAAACACTACGCATATGCTATCATACATGATGTGAAAAAGTTTTGGCGCGCCACCAAGTGGCCAAAACATTAACTGAAGTGGTGAGGAAGTTTTTAACAAACAATAGTTTAATAAATAGTCACCAGTTGAAAGCCATAGGAACGTTTTCTCAATTGCTCTTTATCTTTGAAAAAACACATAATTTTATGCTGCGAAATTTATATTAATATCAATCAAACATACAACTTTTAACAAAAAAAAATTCTAAAGAGAATATTTGTGAAATGAATGGGGGGGGGGGACAGAAGGGAATTTTTAAAGTCTTTTTTGTTTTGCTGAGGTCTAACTTCAAATAATATTTTAAATCTATTGTAAAATACGTTAGAGTCTAGCTACAATACATTGTACTAGAGAACAATTAAACAAAATGGCATCAAGGAAATTACAAATGGTTCCCCCAGAAAATGCAGATTTAATTTTCAAGACTTTTCCAGGTTTTCAAACAAATTTCCCTAAACAACGACAAAATTGACATATGCTAATATTATACCCATTTTGTAAAACCTAATGGGACAAAATGACAGGGTTCCCCAAGACCTAGAAAAGTCAGGCAACTTTAAAATATCCGAAAAAGTCAAGGAAGAATGGTTTATTTTGAAAAAGTCGGGGAAATTCAATACAGTCATGGTGAACCAAAATTAATACTTCTACAGTGTACATGGTTAGCTCAGTGCCATATTTTCTGAGTAAAATTTGCAAAATTGTCTACGTTTTCCGAGGACAAATTTGCAAAATATTCCACGTTTCCGAGGACAAAATTGCAAAATTGTTC
This sequence comes from Megaphyllum sjaelandicum, assembly GCA_034698745.1. Taxonomy (NCBI): domain Eukaryota; kingdom Metazoa; phylum Arthropoda; class Diplopoda; order Julida; family Julidae; genus Megaphyllum; species Megaphyllum sjaelandicum. Next base: position 5,913 of record JAQGBX010009018.1, read on the forward strand.
ACGTTTTCCTAGAACAAAAGTAAAATTTTCCACGTTTTGGGGACAAAATTGCAAAACTTACCACGTTTTTCGAGGCCATTCCGCTTATTTTTTTGTCTGCTCATTTTTTGTCCGCACGTTTTTCCACGTTTTCCCGAGAATAAATTACCAAAATGTTTCACGTTTTCAAACGACAAAATTGCAAATTATTCCACGTTTACAAAGGAGAAATTTTCAAAATTGAGCACGTTTTCTGAGGACAAAATTGCAAATTTGTCCACGTTTTCCAAGAACAAAAGAAATTTTTCACGTTTTTGAGGACAAAATTGCAAAACTTTCCACGTTTTTCGAGGACAAATTTTCAAAATTCTCCAGTTTTTCGAGTACAAGTCATCAAAATTTTCCACCTTTTCCGAGGACAAAAATACAAATTTTTCGACATTTCCGAGAAGAAATTTCCAAAACTGGCCATGTTTTCCGAGGACAAATTTGCAAAATTCTCCACGTTTTCCGAGAACAACTTATCAAAATGTTTCACATTTTCAGTGGACAAAACTGCAAATTCTTCGACGTTTTTCAAGTAGAAATTTGCAAAAATGTTCACGTTTTCCAAAGACAAAAGTGTAAAATTGTCCACGTTTTTCGAGTACAAAGTTGCAACATTTTCCAGGTTATTTCAGGGCAAAAAGTTTCGTCCTGAAATTTGTGCAATTTTTTTCGCACATTTTTCGTCCTCCTATTTTTTGTCTGCCTAAGTAGAAATTTGCAAAATTGTCCACGTTTTTCGAGGATAAATTTGCAAAATTTTCCATGTTATTTCAGGGAAAAATTGCAAAATGTTCCAAAAAGTCAGGCAACTTAAAAATGCCAGTAATATTCAGGAAAGAAATCAGTCAGAAATGCAACATATTTATCATGTTCTAACAATCCAGAATCTACTTGTTCGTGTTTGCATAGGGTCCATGCCCATTTGAAAAATGTTCAGTTTTCTTGAGGATTAAATTGCAATATTTTTCACGTTTTTCCGACTACAATTTCTCAAAATTTTCCATATTTTCCATTTGCAAGGATAAAAAACTTTTTAATGTTTAAATAAATTTGATTTTTTTCTTATTATTAAAATATTTAGCCATCAAATCAGCTCCATTAAATTAAAAATTGTATATGAGGAGGGGGGCAGAATATTTTCTACGATATAGGCACGGCACAGAAATAGATGCAGAACGAACAAATAAAGTGAAAAAAATGGCGTTTATACATTTCCAAAAAAAAAATCCTGTCATTTTCTTTCTAACGGCCAATTTATTACGCCTTTACAGTAAAACCTGTTAAGAGTGACCACCAAAAAAATATGCAATAGTGGTCACTTTACACAGGTGGTCACTATACAAAGAATGCCTGAATTAAATTAAAATGAACATGCACACTGTACTTGTACATGTAGAATATAATACACGCATAGTAAAAAATCACAAAACCAAAAAGTACAGAATCAACATTTCTATGTGCATTACATATACAGCACATACCTGTATTTACAAATTTGTTTTATTTAAAGAAAACATTATCAAGTTTTCCTTGTTTTAAATTCTTTTTGATCTTATGATCATGTTTTCAGTGATTTTTTTCGATCTGAATTACATGATTGGCTGAATTATTTGAGAACCACTGATGGGGTTATAGCAGAATGTAAGGTGACTCATCTGTTATCAGGTTACTTTATAAGGTACATTGGCATTGTAAAAATTACAAAAAAAGACAACACACATGTACTGGTAACTGTGAACAATAGACTACAGAGCATTTTTATGAAGGAAATGTACACTAAAAGAAACAAAGCACTAAAAAGTGGTCAACATAAACAGGTGGTCACTTTTCCAGGTTTTACTGTATTTTATTTTTAAATTCAATTCCTGGTTAAACCAGTATATAAACGCAGTTTAATTCTTCAAAAAGAGTTTAATGTTGCGAAAATACGTCCCTCTTTAAGAACAAACGACTGGAAAGCTAAAGCGTTCGTAATTCTTTTCGTTTAACTTTTCGAAAAATGAAATGATTCATTTATCTTCGAGCATTTTTTTATTAATTCATTAACATTCCTTAATTTCGATTCACGTCGTAAATCAAAATGAGAGATTTGAAACACAAAAGCGTGATAAAACTTTTTTCAATATAGGCCCAGTGTGTACACAATTTAAAATGTTTTAAACGAATACAATTGCATTATATTGTTTATAACTGATTCATTGCGATGAAATAAAACCTAAAAGTGGCTAAAACATTTGTTTTGGAGCGCCTGATTTGAAACATGTCGCCGAGAGCATTGAAACATGAATTCCCAGTCCTTTGTCGGTTCTCCTTGATTACATTTATTAATTTTATTTGTTGCACTCTGTCATAACCTGTAAAGATTAAATAAAAATTTTCTAAATTAGAGAATTAGCAATTGATCTCAAATTTAATATATTTTAATGAAATTTTTCATGCTTTTGTGCATAGGCGAGGATTTTATCTCACGACCTTCACGGATAATCCGGATTCCAAGAGAATGTTGAACAATACTGCAAATGTATGCTTTTTGTGTGGACCGATACATGTACATGTATGCCCAATATTGTCGCATGTATGACCATATCACGTCTTGGTAGAGATGGATATGTAATACGAATTTGCTGCATGGATATGGTCAGTTTTATATACGATCATTTTTTGTACGACTCTTTTTTAACTAAAGTTGTCTAAACACCCATGTAGTCCTTAATAAATTAGTCTATATTAAACGAGAAAAAAATGTTTTCGGATTCTTACATCGGATAAGGTTGAAATGCCACACAAACATTTCTCATAGCTCTGTTTAAAGAAGAAAATACAACAACAATATAAGTAAAAATGTGATTTGTCGGGCAACCGAAAATTTGTTACGAATGTTCGTGCAGCCAATTCGACATTTGCCTTGATTTTTCCATTTCTTTAAACGCTGGATACTTACCAATTTTTTTTCTTTGATGCATTTTTTAAACATCGTGGTGTAACACACGTCCGAGTCGTCATCCTGAAAAAATACAGTAAAACCTGTTAAGAGTGGCCACCAAAAATAAATGCTATGTTGGTCACTGTACACAGGTGGTCACTATACAAAGAATGCCTGAATTAAATTAAAATACAGAATACAGAATCATCATGTCCAAGGGTTTAAGCAAGATGTAACGTGACTCATCAGTTATCTGGTCATTTTTTAAGGTACATTGGCAATGTAAAAATTGCAAAAAAAGACAACACACTGGTCACTGTAAAAAATAGACAGGTGGTCACTGGTCACTATAAATACAGAGAATTTTTATGAAGGAAATTTACACTAGAAAAAACCAATACAGTAAAAAGTGGTCAACATAAACAGGTGGTCACCATTTAAAGGTGGTCACTTTTCCAAGTTTTACTGTATACGCCAAGGGAGTTATAGGCGGTCAACACTCAGATAGTCTTATTGTAACCTTTACCAACTTAAAGGTAAAGGTAAATTCTAAACCATGTAGCTTGCTGTGTTTTTAATTTTTCTGTAAAATTGCTTTCTGCTGTTGCATATACAAAACATAAAGCTTGCAATGTAAACAACCTTGTAAAAGAAAGAGCCAAAATAGGTTTTGTCTTGAAATTGGTAAATGAAGTTGCGAGAAGCAACGTTAAGCCGTTAATAATTTTTTAGCTGCGTTTTCTAATTTAAAGCCCTTTAGTTTACGTTGTATGTAAAGTGTATTAAGCTTTCACTTCAATTCGAACGACAAAAAATGTATCACGCAACTCGTTTATGAGAAATTGGCGAGAACACGTATGATTTAATCTTATAAGATTTTACCTGGAAAATGTCAACGATGCAGTCCATTTGCTGCATCATGTCATCATCACCTTCTTTCTAATCGCGTGGATAGAAAAATTGAGTTACAAGAATATTCAAAAACATTTGAACATTTGAATTAAATACATAAATAAAAAAATGCATGGTTCAGCGCCCTATTTCTGAAAAACATTGCTGCCCCGCAATTTACAAAATGGGCGAAGCATAAAGTACAGGGTACTCATTTCGAACGAGTATCCTCTCTCTTTCGTACTAAGGGGGCGTCCATAAATTACGTGAGGCGTTTAGGGGGGGGGAGGGAGTCGAGCCGAATCTCAACTAATCTC
>JAQGBX010009019.1:0-10070 GCA_034698745.1 Megaphyllum sjaelandicum
AAATAAAAGTGACTGTCGATTGCATTTTTTTTTAAATTTCATTCCTATATCTAAGGATCCTACAGGTTCGTAAAATGCGAATAGAATGTAATATCCTCAATGTATTCGGAAGAAACGTCTGATATACAGTACATGTAAATTAAACTTTATTGGAAGCCATTTTTTGCCCAACTGTGATATTCGATTTTCCTCTCAGACTTAAAAATTCGACGCGATTATCCGTTAAATTTAAAGAAAAAAAAACATGGATAAAATGCGATATCATTGCATTCGATAGAACCCAGTATTCAATGATTTTTTTTTTAAATTTAACGGATAGGAAATCGGATGGCACAAAAATACACTGGTGGTAAAAAGCTTGAAAAGTATTTATACCAGGAAGTGTTTACAAAATTTTCAGCCTTCCTGGTATCTATATATATAAAATTCAAATATACTGTTTGCAGTGATGGAAAAGTTAACAAACTGCTCACCACTCTCAAATAGTAAGTGCTTCTCAGTTGTTTAGTTTCAAAAAAAGGAAGGGGATTCCGAAGAATACGAACGATTTCGAGGGATATGAACATAACGCGCATAATGCACAATAATTCACCCTTGCTTCGTTTCTTGAATTATCCGCTAGAGCGAGGGCTGATCTATGGCGGATATGAAAAATCTTATCCTCCTCCAACGCGGAAACGTGTCATCTGCATATTTATTTTTATAAGATTCGAAGATTTGTCAATTTCCCGTTTGACCTTCAAAATATCTACATTTTTCTTGCTATATTAAATATTTTTAAATTTACACATTTTTCTATGTTAAAAACATCCTTTTAAGTTAGGGCAGAAACATTTTCCTATTTAAAACATTTCACGAATTTGGATATAAAACGAGCGATTTTCAACAGGAACTCAATTTTTTTTCTTTTTTTGGTAAAGGAAGTTTTCATTCATGATAACATAAAATGGCAATACTGACATTTATCCAAAACTATGGTAAGCTAAGATGTGTCGTTTGTACTAAAACTGGATGTTTTTGAGTTGTGTCACTTCTGAAGCGGTGGAGCGATATCATAATCATTATTACATGTACTCTGCATGTATCTGATATGAAGCTTCGCTGCTTTATTGCCTGACACCAAAATGCATCCTTTTTGAAAAATTATAGAAAAAGTCATTATTTTATTGCCACTAAACAAAAATTTGCTTTACAAAACAAGTTTTCTGCAACAATTAATACGTTTTCGAAACAAAACCATTATCAATTATTCAAATACAATTTCTATTTCTATAGACATTGTTCTATGTCCATATTTTTCCGTAATGATACACTATTTACAATCTTATTACTAGATCTACCTTCTCTACACGGTTTTAGAAAGTTTCTCCATAAGAAACAAATTTTGACATGTTATTTTTTGCTACAATATGCGTGCATTTTAAAGAAATGGCTAATTTTGGAAACACCATTACAGCTGTACTATCATCGCTTGACAAGTGTAATTTCTAACAACATACTATTTTAAAAACGAAATGCTGACTATAGCAGAAGGAATGAACAAGATGGGGGTGCTAAAATCTAAGTTTTCCACCATTCTCGTTAAAAAAGTAAATAAAAGTTTACGACCATATAAAAAGTCCAGAATTGGGAGTTTTCCAGTCACATATTTTCAGTTTGATGGGTGTTTTTCATTGGTAAAGCCCTTTTTTCTCATCGATTTATTATCATCCCACATCCTCATCCTCATATAATCTACGATTGTCAATTTTGACTAACTCTCTGAACGACGATGAGTTATGGATCTCAATGCACCAAAGCGGAACATGTGTTATTCTGGAACAACGTTTCCCCGTTTAGTCGGATTATAAGAAGATTTTTTTGTCGAGTTATTTTTATACGTCTAGAATTTAGGCCACTGTTTATTATTTGACTGAGCTTTCAGGTTTCTTAATAAAATTTGGCCAGCTGCAAATTTAGCACTGCTCATAAAATTGTAAGTTATTGACGTTGAGAAATATCTGAAGTAAGCAAAAAGTAAGTTAAGCTCAATATTAAGTGAAAACTTAATTTAAGATTTCCAGGTATACTGAAATAAAATTAAGACAAAATTTAGGGCATTCGATCCAAGAAAAGGAAGCAAAATTTTACGGAAAACGAAATGGTAACGGGAAAACGTCCACTCGTTTTAATTACTGCAAATGACCATTTGTATGAAATTTCTGTAAGAATTGTTCAAAGAATAGTCAAAATCATGCTAAATCACTTCCTTTCAATTTACTTATCAAAAATTGTGGGGCAGATGGGTCCAGTAATGAGTTTGAAGCACATGTATCATTACTGGAATTATCATTATCGTTTTCTAGTGGGATTAGAAATATGTTAAGTGTTATTTGAATAAATGTTAATAATGAAAACGTTATTGGGATGGTTATTATTAATATACATGTACTGCATTCACTAGATGTCCTATAGGTACATGTACAGTATGCGTACATTGTATAGTTAGACCACGTGTCACCACCGTGCAAGTACATGTACAAGCGTGGTACATGTATACTGTAATCAGTCTGACTGTAATATGCAAACATCACGTTTCAAAAATAAATACAACACGTTTAGAACATGGTTTCACGTGCGCAACTTTTATACAACAAACAAAGTATAATTAGACAGCACAATAAATGCTATCCTTCAATAAATTGGTTCCGGCTATCGATTATCTTTAATGTCGTACAATTTGCAGAAATATTATTGAATGTTATTACAAGCGATGGCTTGCATATAGGTTCAAGCACTATATATGAAGTTATCGTCCTAGACGAAGTACATTAACACGATTAATTATAATCAGTCCTAGCTCCGAAGTAGGCCACGGAATGCAGTCAATTGCTTAATTGCATTCAAGCACTAATTGCAACTTAATTCCCCATTAATTCCTAATTAATTCTTAAATCGGTGAACTCGTCGTACAAAACGACATTCGAAGTTCGTCGCTCTTAAAAATGAAGTGTTAAGAAACGCTTGGCATGAAAGACGCATGGCATATCGAGGAATTGCCTGAACAAAAAAAAGGAAAGATCCACTAGAGGCAGCACAAGTGCAAATGCGATAACCTCTCGATAGGTTGATCGATGGCACCGCTCCTAAACGGCACAAAAACAACATGAAGTGACGTCACGAAATTATCTCACTTTATCAGCAATGGCAGATACTATGCACATGCTCTTATTTGCAAATAATGCATTCCGCTTATTTCGATCGGATCGAACTGGGCATTGTTTATTCATTTCTTGATAAAATAACTGCTAGCAGAGCTCCAAAATGTGATCTGATTATAACGCGCTTTAATCGATCTATTATTGTCACAGCAAAAGTAATTACATTTTTAAGAAAGCTTTCCAAATCTGACTGCTTTAAAACTTAAGATAGAATTTCAAAAAGAACATCTGGAACGTCAACTTAACCACTGGCTCGCAATGACATTTAAAGAAATGTTTTGGAACATCATACATATTTTTAGGACGCCCTCTTTAAACATGGATGGCATGTGGCGTGACTCTACGTCCCAGGTGTTATAAGGCCTTCGATATAGTATTTTCAATTGGTGATTCAAATGTTGTCTATGACCATCGATTAGCATCACTTCAAGATGGCGTCTTGTAGTGGTGCTCTAACAGCTTTCATCCGGAGGTCAATGTTTGTTACGTTTAAAGATGTTGTCCTACATGTCATGTTCTGTAACACTTCCTTGATTGTCATTGCTTGTCATTGGTTCAAGATGACATTCCAAGTATGATCCTCTGTTCGCTTATGATTCTGATTCTTAATGGCCTATTAATCAAGATGACGTCATATTGTCGCACCTCCGTTCCAGAAGTGACAACTCAAAAGATGTTAATTTCTGGTTTTAAACCGAAAAGAGATATTCAACATGCCTTCGCTGATGGTTATTGACTAATGTGTGTCAATGCTACAAAACGGGTATGTGATCAATTCAGGATCCATTCCATGCATGTTTCTACGAATTTAATCGCAGTGACCACAACACGGAGCAAGCGCTTCAGCGCCTCCAACCGGTTCCGTTCGGAAGGGCAGCCATCCTTCCGAACCAGCATTGCACGCACCTTCCTGCAACCGGACGCCATGAGGGTCATGACGTCACTGTCACGCCGCATTGTTAGTTATTCGGCCGATTGAATTTCCGTCGGCGATCACGTTACCCGCTGCGTGGGTGCGGACCCGCGCCCCCTCCCCGCGCATTGTAAATCACGGCGAATCCGACACCTCGGTGGTGTTGGTATTAGTTTTGGGAAAGGTAGGGTCATCGTTGGGTCAGCCACCAAGGACAGCCTAAATTCTTCAGCTGACAAACATTGTGATAAGCCTAAATGGAGGCTGCGCTCCCCTCACCCACGGGGCCCACCCCGGGGTGCGCATGCGCCGCCGAAATTCAGCGGACAGGCTTGCGACTTGTTACTGGAAAAACTCGGAGAGGGGTCAAGCGCTGTAAACTAACCCCTACATAGTTGCCTGCTCGTATTCTGTACTTTTAATTGTGCGCCGCATGGCTGGACTCGAAAATTATAACAGTTGTGAGAGTGCTCCAACCTACTCCTCGCTCCAATCCTCAGAAAATCACGAAAACGAGATTAGATTAGCTGACGATGTTGATGGAAGGGGACCCTTAAGTGAATTATGGGAGCCAAAATTAAGGTTGAATAAGCACTTAGCATCCTTGGGCAGGTCTGGTGCAACGTTGACCGAAAGTGGTTTCACGGTGGTGAATTGGTTGGACTTGGACTTCAGAACTCAAGTGAGCAACTAATTTCTGGAGATGCCTGTCTATAATTGTAAACTTGCGGTGAAAATGTCTTATGTCAGAGAAAAGTTGACTAACTAGAAACTACTGCATATTCTGAACAGTACTGACAATACAGAAAATTTCATCGTCAGACGTGTTTGAATCTGGTTTGGTTTTTGAAAACGCAATGCAATCTGAACAAAAGTGAATCCTGATGGACTAGTTTGGAAGTAATTTAATAACATTCTTCAAATTTATTTCCCATGATATATTTTCCCTTATCGGGAAATAGTTTGTCAGAACTGCGCTTACAATACCGAAAATGACATGTCAATCGTATTTTAAAACTGGTTTGGACTCGGCTTCAGAATTCGTCCAATAACATTATGAGTTTCCATGTTTGCGTCAGAACTGCACTTGACAAATCATATTCAAAATATCACTGACATTAAATCAGTTTGATACTGGTTATTACCAACTAAACTCAGCCGACGAACTACATGTAGGTGTAAATATCCTTGTCAACAATCAACATGTTAGATTGCTTTCTAACGAACAAGTATTCAGATTAAGAACTTTAGATAACAGTACTTTAGATATCATTGGAAACTCATGTTTAAATAATAAAAGTTAGTTGAAGCTGAAGCTTTCCAAGCAATATGTTGAATGTAATTTACACATTTAAATCCGATCAACAGTAATTGATCCTCTCCTCCTAATTCGGCTTTTCATCGATGAATTAGACTGTGTTTACAAACCATTACCTGAATATCAGAATATCATAGGTAACGTTAAAATGTAGTGACGTTTATATTGTTCAAAACTGATTCAGATTGCAAGATGAACTACTGTAATTAAGTTGCAATCCATGTGCATGCGTTTGAGAATACTCAGCTGATCAACTACATTACGAGCGTATACAGTAATTCAGAACATTAACCCTTGCCCTTAAAAGTACGTCATGGCGAATCACCTTTGTAGTTTGGTGTCACAACTCTGCTGATAACCGCATAACCCAGCGGTACAAACCATATTTCAAATCTTTGGGCCGCTTTTCCGCTTGAAATGAACCAAATTGCACAACGCAATCCATAGATACACTAAGTGATAAACAGTGAACGAGTTTCATCTGAAAACTTTGTTAATCGAGGTACAGATTTTCTGTCTCGGAAATACAGTAGGTGTAACAATTTCCATGTATGTGGCAGAGCATCTTTTTTTAGTCTGCATCATACGAAGCAAGCAACACCAAACATCTTTAGGACATTTAAAATGCAAATGCAAGTCATATACGCGGGCATTCAACGATCGAGTTGCAGAAGATTCATTTAAAATACACTTTTAGAAATAAATCTCCCCTGACAGGATAAAAAAACATGCATTTAAAAGCGCACTTTGAAAATATTCTTCGATGAGGGAATTGCATGCAAATGCACGTGCACGCTCCATTTCCGAAGCAATCTTTGCTCCAATTTCCGCTTCTTATGCACGTAGGCCCACGACCTCATCTAGCATAATCCCCATCAAGGAGCACCTGAATCTTAATCAAGAATTAATAAATTGAAGATTTTGGGGTTGCCGAGCTTTTCTAGACTATCTAGAGCGATGCCATATGATGGCATGGGCTATAAGACGACCGGCCGGAGCAGCTGATCACTGGTCATCGACGGGTAAAAAGAAGATTTATTTATAAAATCAGGAAAAATCGAGATAATCTGCAATTCGCATTGGACATATGTAGGTCACGAGTGGTTATTTACATTGCAGTTATTCGCTCGTTTTTCAAACTGGATTATAAATCATTACTCTGAAACGTACCTCGGTGTCGACATGGTGTCCAAAGACATATTTTCAGAACGCCTGAACGTGCTGGATGGTGGGGAGCGGGTAACGGTCAGAAGCGCACCCCTGCACGTACAGGGTACGTAGTCAATCAACCCCACCACTTTGTTTATTTTTAAGGCTGGGTTTTGGTGTCCAGGAAGTTGAGAATGAGGTTTTCACCGCATGGGGTCAGGCTATCAAGCAGGGTCATTTCTGAGAAGTTTATGCACCCTCGAGAGCTAGAGGACATGCCCGATCAAATGCATACGGACTCAGGAAAATACGGGAGGGTAAGACTCCAGTGGCGTCCCCTATGAGCGAGACCAAAAAGTTCCATGAAGCTGGACATTTCCAATTATGCCACAATGCTCCCATGCTAGCAAATCGAATCCTGGTGTAAATAAAAGTTACATAAACATTTCTTTATCCTCAAGGAACCCACCCTAAGGTAAATTAATCACTTTTTATCTGAAATATTTATTTTTCAGAAACCATGTTCGAGTAAATTTGGCAGAAAAATGCATTTTTTTTAATCGGTTAATCCGACATCGGATAACCAGAATACCACTTTATATGAATGACTTTCTTAAAATATCGTCTAAGAGAACTACTGTACAAATTGTCCTAACGTTTGAAACTAACCACCAGACTGATAACCGGATGATCCGAAAAATGTAGTTAATGTACATGAATAGTCCAAATCCTTAAATCTAAAATAGGCTGAATCGAATGTTAACAAAAACCGCAAAAAACTTAAACGACAAAACCTGCTTAGTGCATGAAGGACAAGTTTTGAAGACCACCCAACGCAGTTAATTTCAAAGACAAGTATTAACTCAACGAATAACTGTTTCTTAGAGCGATATGTGCGTGACGCAGAGGGGATCCAACGATCCTCATTTATATTACAATATCGCAATTATGGAAAGGCAGAATGTCATAAAAGAAAGCCATTATACGCAACGATGATAAGAACGCTGGATCTAAGCCACCAAGCCAAAAACATCGTAAATACTTCATTAAGGCAACAACGATATCATGTTAATTGGCTATATAAAACCATAGCGCTTTTGGAAAGATAAGAAATCTTATGGGAGATAAATTGAGCCAAGGTCAATTTAGGTTCAAGTTACGGCATCATTCAAAATGGAGATACATTATACAACATCCATCATCAAGTGGACAATTTGTAAAGTACATGGTCGTGTGTGTGTTGTCTTTCTTGGGAGATACATCATAATAACAAGTTACCTGATCCCAAGAGTGCCAATTCATTGATGCTGCAGACAATGTCCAAGTTTTTAATCATACCATCACAAACGACCCTATCAATGACGTTCACAGCAGCTCGCATACTCGAGCACACAAAACGCTTTCTGCTGCAGTCGCCATTTTGGATACTGAGTCCGTGCTGCCACCTGGGCGTTTAAAGCAATGTTTGCGTTTTAAACTTGTATATATATAATATTTATAATAAAATATCTACAATACTTTGTATTGCATATATTTTCAAAACCCGATGATTCTTTTGTAATAACCCTGTAATTTGCATCAATTCCAGCATTTTTCCAAAAATTTAAAATTAATGCACAAATTGGCCATTTCTAGGACAACTTGCATTGTCCTTCATAAAACTGCATTATATTTGTAACAATTAATAAACGAATCTCCCCTGGTTATAGTTTAATGGTTTCAGCAATGACGTGGCAGGTCATACTCGGATAAACGGGAGTATATTTTTAGAGTAAGATTCAGCAGGATTTTGACAGCTATGGCAGGAAGGAATCCACGTCAAATCTAATGGGAAACAATAGTTGACATCGTCCAAAACTCAGGATGTCAAGTTCGGAGCTGAATCCTTCATAAATCATAGAAACTCTTAGGAAGTCAAGCTTACTTTCGCAGTCAAAACAAAATCCAAATTGGCAAAAACCAACCACATGTACCAACCATAATGAAAATGTCTAGAGACGGCTGTTGTTGTTTCATCAGTAGCCAAAGTCTGAATTACATCGCTCGTAAATGCCACAAATATTCGGCGTTATTAAACCCAAATGCCAAACTCGATAAGCCGTGACCAACAGGCAACGTCATGAAATTAATTTCGGAAATGTCAAGCGATTCTCAGTGAAAAAAATACACCAAATCAAACAAAAAAAAAACCTAGGCACGCACCATAAAAAAGTGCCGATTGCTCTAACAAAAGCGGAAATTGTCTATTGTTGCCCCACCCCCATCGACGCACCCATCCCTGAAGAGCATTTTTGGTGTTTCTAGTAGCACTTGGCAACCGCGAGAGAAACAACGGCGCTCTCAAACGGACTGTTATTGGAAAAAGTCCAAGAATATTGACATTATCGGTTCTTACAAGGCAAACACTAGGCCTTTCAAAATGAACAAATTGGCAAAATGAGGGACGCGAGCAAAAAAAAAAGAAGAAAACCGGGAATTGGTGCGAGCCAATGGTCAAACATGCATCCGGGCGCCAATAAAGGCCCTTGTTATTGGGAGAAGTCGGTCAACAATGGCGGCCATCTTGCTACGGTTCGTCCACTCTCCAGAAACAAAACGTACAATGCGGTTAACGGTGCTTGTGCAATCCGACTAAAGGTCAAGCGAGTTGTAAGGATGGCAATCAGTGGTCATGTCGACCATTTACCCAACTTTTATTCTTTCTATAAGGACTGTGGTCGCTGTTTGACCGAGAGATGTCATGAATGGGCTGTCGTTCAGTTCAGTTCATCGAACAATACTGGCAACTATATACCCAAGAAGCCCTCCAACGAGCTGACAATGTTTTAATACAGACAAAGTGGCCTGTACATGCATATAATCTTTAGCAGGTAACCGCAGTGGTTACAGCTCTAATTTAGGAAAGAATATAAAGAATCTACTGTATGAAAGAAGTGCAAAGTATAATTCATATATAACGTTATCATTAACATTCCAACATCCTTACATTAATTGACGGCCTAATTTATGCCAACAAACATGCTGGTTTTGAGGAAACAAGTTTCATATAAGTTACTTCAACACCAGCACTTGAGGATGCTCTAATATCCGAGCTGTAAAAAAGAATATTAATAATTTGCAATTATTCTGTAACTTTTGGAAGTACCATTGTTTTTTTTTAAATTTCCAAAGTGAACTTAATATAAAAGCATGAGTAAAAATAAAATACATGTACCTTGTATTCCAAATTGAACGTGAGGTGATGCATACGATATTGTTTCATTACAACATTTCTACGCTTACATACATGTACATACTAACTACATCAGGGTAGCCACTCAAATTTGATTTTTCATATCCCTGACATTTACTGGCATTTCCTGACATTTTTCCTGTAATATCCCTGACATTTTTCGTGCTATTTTTCAGATTTTTTTGAAACCTGACAAATTTTTAAGAACAGTAATTTATTGATCTGGAAATACAACTATAACTACACATTCTTTAATCA
>JAQGBX010009020.1:0-10068 GCA_034698745.1 Megaphyllum sjaelandicum
CATCTTCCCAACTTCAAAGTGGGGACAAGAATAAGATGCCAAAAATGTTTCATTACAAGATGGGATATTTTTAGAGTTTACTTATTTTCTGATTGAAATTTTTTTTAAATATATATACAGTATATGGTAAGTAAATTGCTCAGAAATAATGCGCCTTACTTTTCGGACACGCTCCGTGCATTACGACCTTAAGGAAATATTCTTAAATTTATTGCTTCGTGCGTGCTGCAATTGGATTTTTTGAAACTGAAACAATTATCCGGTAATTTATTTCAAAAATTGTATACCTGCAAATAGAAAACTTTCTTACAAAATATATTTTTCTCAAATTTGAGAACAACTTTCATTTTTACACAATACCTGTGTACTTGTATGAACCTTTTGCATATTTAAAAACAAATTTCCTGAATGTACATATTTTAGCAACTGCTGGCCACAACCACCGAGTGAGTTAGCTTAGTGGTTAGTGTCTCAGTCTTATATTCAGGAGACTCGGGTTCGAATCCCGGTTCAACTGTCTAAACTTTGGTTTTCGTGGTTTTCCGAAGTTGTGTTTAGGCAAATGCTGAGGCAGTTCCTATGAAAAGTCGTCCACGACCGTTTCCTGTCATTTAATATAAAAATCGTATTCTTCTCTTATCTGCTGTTGTTCTAGTAAAAAAGAAAGCCCAACAGAATTTTAATTTTCTTAATATGTATATTGTTTTTATTATTCTTTAGCATGCAAAAATTAAAAAAAAATAATAAATTTTTAAAATCTTTATAGTAGCATAAATACTGTAAATTGTGAACCCACATCGAAATAAAAATACCTTGTGATGCATATAAACACATTTTTAAGGATAAATAGATTTACAATGTATTTGCAAAAAAAAATTTTTTAAAAAAAATACATTAAATTTACAATTCTTAATAAGTTTTGTAAATTATGTTCCAATGAAAAATCTTTTATCTGGTAATGGAAGTGCATTTTAAAATATATTGTGCATCCATCTAAAAATATATTTTGAAATAACTTAGATCGTTCCAATCTATACATATTTTGCATTTCTGTTTTTTACATTTCTGTTTTTTAAAAATGTATTTTAAAAATATTTATTATTACAATAATACATTTATAAAAATATTTTGGTTAATTAGTTTAAGAATTTTCATTGTCTATAAGTCATCGCCATTGTCAAACAAAAGAATGCATTCCTATTGCACGCGTGACTTTACACCTTCCAAAAGTGCCATGCGCGAAGCACCTGTCTGAGCACTGCCGTTATAATAAATAATGTTACGCTTTCTTATTTAAAGTAGCCATTTGTTTTTTCACTTTATTTCCATTTAATTTGATTTGTTTCTCCCTTTTTGTGTGTTTTATTTGTATACCGGTATATATATTTTCGTTTGTGCGGCATTTTTAAAGTTTTTTGGAGTTGTATTTTAAAATGAGGTATCCCATTACATTAGCATTGGGGTAAGTTCGACGCCATTTTGGGGCTATCGATTCGTCAGTTGCAAGTCCGCCATCTAGGACGATAATGTTTGCAATTTCGAGGTAATTCTGAGCATTTATATCATAACTAGCTGTGCCCGGCCACGCTTTGCTGTGGCTTAGTCTGGTGATAGCCCTGTATGATACCTCCTTGCTCCTCCCCCCTCCCCGGTAGCATCTCTTTCAATTCTCCCCTTCCTCGGTATCATCTCTTCCAATTTCCCCCTCTCCCTCTCCCCACCGGTATCATCTCTTCCAATTGTTCCCCTTTCCCGGTATCATCTCTTCTAATTCGTTAAGTAATTCCAAAAATAAGTAATTCGAAATCATTCGAAAAAGAACTTTATGTATTTAATTGCTAATTAGTGTATAAACTTGAAACAGAACATTTTAAAAATAAGCCATTTATCATTCGAAAAAAAATGTTATTGAATTACTAAGTGTAAAAACATCCAACAAAAAAATCCAAAAGTAAGACATTGATTCAAAACCTTACCTGTGTTTCTTCATTAATGTCCAGCTACTCGAAAATTAGCATAACATCGATGTTAATCATTTTTAAATATAACAGGGAACGACATCTTGTTTTCTATGTTTGAGGGCCCACGAATGGAGTCACGCGGCGCTAATGCATGCACGTGGATTGATATCATAAAAAAGCGCGTGTTTTGCATTTGCTGACTATAGCGCCATCTCACAAAATCCTTTTGACCTTTTTACAAAAAAGCATGTTTGTAGCTGTCACAGGTGTGAGATCGAAATAAAAGTGATATAAGAACCTAGCCCTATTCGAATGTAACATTGTGTAAAAATTTCAAAGCAATCGGTAAAGAACTTTCCGAGATGTGAGCTCAGTATAACAATTGCAAATTTACATTTTTATTTATATTGATAGATTATATAGATAAAATAGCCCACTTATAACGTAATCAAATAGTATTAAAGTATTACAATATACGAATAATTAATAATAAAAGCTAAGAGTAAATTTAGAGGTACTCAGACATTGATGGTGCGTTTTGTTAGTCGTGAAGTCATGTGTTTTAAAAAGTGAATTCATTAGTTTAAAACTAGCGATAATTTCGAGAGATTGTTTTAAACCGATAAGTTTTAAAATGATAATCAAAGTTATATATCAGCATATGATAGACCTTATGCAGAGTTACGTGTGTGGCTACATCACGAGATCTTTTTATCAAATCAACAACTAAAAGATTGTACCTCGTCACTGTCTCTGGAAATATTTATATTAAAATTACAAATATGTTACGTATACAGTATAAATATTGTTTGATTTTTTTATTTTAATGTGATGTTTTATAAATTTTTTGTGAAACTATAAGTGTTATCGTATGTACTAAATAAAGTAAAAAATGCCTCAATGTATTATTGTTCATTTTATAAATATTCATAAAATTTAAATTTCGTGAATATTCAACCCATCGGGGTTATACAACAAGTACCATCTCTGAACTTGTTAATTTTTCAGTAAAAAAATCTACGCTACAGGGAGTGGGAAAGTTGGAGGACTGGACAAAGGAAACATTATCTGTAATATATTGCAATTCCTCTTAGAAGAACTGTACATAATTAAAGGACAATAAATGGTAGTGGCCGATCTTTTGAATGAACTGCCCCAGCATTCGTCTACAGAAGAGTCTTTGGGAAACCACGAAACCAAAGTCAGGACAGCCGAGCCAGGACTCGATCCCAGGCCTTCTGAATACGAGATCGAGGCAGTATGCACTCACCCAACTCGCTCGGTGCTTTTTGATTCAATACATGATAACAATAAACTTCTAATTATATAATATTAATAAAATATACATACATTGTATATGTATTAAAACAAATATTAACTTATGTTTTTAGAATGCAAAAATGAAAAAAATAATTGAAACATATGCGGTACTCAAACAGACGAAATAATGTAAGCAAAAGTGCTATTTCAAATTTATGAGCAACCCCTAGCGCAGCTTCAAACGTCTTAGGATTTCCCAAAAGAGGTCAGTAGAATTGCTAGGGCCGCTCATAAGTGTCGCCATTCTGCAGACTGCAATGTTTAACACATCTGCTTAACATAGAAATCCAGGAAATGTCAGGGAACTTGAAAATGTTTGGAAAAGTCACGGAAAAGTCAGGTATTAATAACGTTTTATTTTTTTAAGAAGTAGGAGAAATTCAAATTAGTCAGAGATATTTTAAAAAGACATTTCAAAGGACAAGAAACGGTGATGGCCGATTTCTTAGATGAACTGCCCCAGCATTCGCCTGTAGAAGGAACTTTGGGAAACCACGAAAACCAAAGTCAGGACAGCCGAGCCAGGATTCGATCCCGGGTCTCCCGAATACGAGATTGAGGCACTAAGCGTTCACCCAACTCGCTCGGTGCTTTTCGACTCAATACATGATAATAATAAACTTCTAATTATATAATATTAATAAAATACACATACATTATGAAAATAAATAAAACTTTGCAAAATTTGCTACATTTTTTAAAGTCAAATTTCCAAAATTCTCCACTTTTTCAATTACAAAATTTAATTTTCCCCGTTTTCTTAATAAAAATTATTAAAATTATTCAAGGAATTTTTCCGAGGATAAAATTGCAAAATTTGCCGACGTTTTTAAGGACAATATTGCAAATTTGTCCACGTTTTCCTTAAAAATTGAAAAAAATGCATAAACAAATTTTGAAAATTTGACAATTTTGTATTTATATTTTTTAATTTTCAAAATTTATTCATGTAATTTTTTTAATTTTTAAATTAGTAAATTTAAAAAAAAATGTTCTCTTGTGTCGATTTTAAAAAATATGTACATTTTTGACACTATTATTGGTCAGGTATTTTTTTTGAACCTGGAAAAGTTAGGGAAGTTGAAAATGAAATTTCTGGGTGTACCCTGGTAAACGGTACTTAGGAAAACGTGCACGATTTTACGTAACCATATACAAAACAAGATAAACGTGCACGACTTTACGTAACCATATACGAAACAATGTAGGTGGCGTTGCGGTCGATACTTTTAAAAGGACGTCAACGTTGTTATATAACTCCTCTTAGGAAGTGACGCTGTTAATCATTAAGTAAACTCCATCTTCTAATATTGATACGCTTGTAAACAAAAATCACATTTCGCTAAGGCGACAATTTCCCTAAAGAGACCATAGTTGGAAAAAAGTTTTATTTGAACAAAAACATGAAAGAGAAATTGAAAATCGTGGGGATGCCTCCAGGAAACAAACAACGCTCAAATGGATGTGCATTTTTTTAATCTTACCACAAATTACACGTTGAATATAACTAATTATGATTTTATTTAATTATTCTTATTAATGAGAGAAATGCTTTATGAACAGCACTGTTCCTTGCGTTTGAATGCTGCTCCTTGACATTCGGCAATCACTACGAGCATTGCGGCATTGCTGGATTACCTATTTACAAAGATAAAAAAACTACTTCTTATCCAGGGTTCCCCCAGATCTATAAAACCTGGAAAAGTCATAGAACCTGAAAATGACCTGAAAAAGTCAGGAAAGATAAGTTTATTTGAATAAATCAGGGAAATCCAACGTAGTCATTGCGATCCAAAATTAATACTTCAACGAGGTTAGTTCAGGGCCCATTTTACGAGGAGAAATTTGCACAATTTTTCCACATTTTTGGGATACAGATTTTCCACTTTATTTAAGTATTAATTTGCCAAATTGTTCACGTTTTCCATGTACAAATTTTAAAAATTGTCAAGTTTTCCGAGTAAAATTTTTCATATTTTCCGAGGACAAAATTGCAAAATTTCCGACTTTTTTAGAGCACAGATTTTTAGCATTTTCTAAATACAAAATTTTCTTATTTAAAAAAAATGTCATTTCAAAAAGTGTATTTTAAGTTTCAAAATCGTTGTTAGTAAAATTTAAAAAAAAAACATTTTCCTGTGTCAATTTTTTCACGTTGTCATTGGTCAGGAAAATTATTTTAAAACGTGGAAAAGTCTGGAAAATTAAAAATAAAACTTCTAGGGGAACCCTGTGTTAGGTTTCGCTTCGAGTTCAATGACAGGAACCAGGCCCAGAGTGGGAGAAAGATCAAAAGATCAGGGGGCCCGGCCGCCCAGTCTTGTAATACCTTAGGTACTTCTAAAAGTTTTAACGTTTTTAAAGAACATTTGCAAATTTTTTCAAGTCAAGTTTAAAAGAGGTTCAACATTCTTCATGGACAAATTTACAAACTATTCAGCAGTTTCCAAGAATATTTTTTTCAAAACTTTACACCCCATCTGATTTGCACATCATTCTGAGCTTGCAAATTTTTCAGTAAAAATTAAGTAAAAAAAAACTACGATACAGGGAAAAGATAGAATAAAAGACACAGCATTACAAGTCAATTACAAATTCTCTCAAAACGACTGCACACAACTAAAGGACAGGAAACGGTAGTAAAGGATTTTTTTCGATGAACTGCCCTAGCATTCGCCTATAGATAAAACTTTGGAAAAAAACAAAAACCAAAATCAGGACAGCCGAGCTGGGATTCCATCCCAGGTCTCCCGAATGCTAGATTGAAACACTAACCACTCAGCCAAATCGCTCGGTACTTCTCGATTTTTAAAATGGTAATAAGCAATTACAATGATATAACATTATTAAAATATATTATAAGTAATCTATTTAAATAAATATTATTTTGAAATTATTTTATTTGACATATTTGATCTCGATTATCCGAGTCTTTTTTGACAATTCCAGAAGATCAAAGAAATATACACGACGCGACGGCCAGAATTCCAGGAATACATTATAGTCGAGGAAAAAACTTTGAAAAATTCTGAGGCATTAAATAGCTCGACAGTAAACATAATAATAACCATAGCCTAGATTAGATGTTTTTTGATCATTTGTCTATGGATTATCTCATATTTTTAACGATTTCCTATAGTACAAATTTTAAAAGTTGTCAACCCTTACAAAGTAACATTTTTAAACGTTTTTAATCCTTAAAAGTACCAATTTTAAAATATATAAACTTTTTTCGAGGACAAATTTACAAAATATTTGACATTTTCCATTCTGAATGTGCTTATTTTTTAGTAAAAAATCAACATAAGTAAACTATACATTGCGGGGTGCGGACAAAAGGTCGCCGGTCAATTGGTAGGCGGTTATTAGATCGCACATCAAGAAGGTCGTATGGAGAAAAGGTCGTGTAGCAATATGGCCGCAACATGGCAGGGAAAAGACACATAGCGGATATATTCTTGCCCACCCATGACAATTCTTCTCAGAAGAACTGCACTCAACTAAAGGACAACAAACGGTCGTGGCCGATTTTTTAAAATGAACTGCCCCAGCATTTGCCTATGTGACTTTGGTAAACCACGAAAACCAAGGTCAGGACAGCCGAGCCGAGATTCGATCCCAGATCTCCCGAATGCGAGATTGAGACACTAACCAGTCAGCCAACTCGCTCGGTAAGCCTCGAGTTATTAAATGGTAATAAACAATTTACAATGATATAATATTAATAAAAAAAATATAATAAGATATTTCTGTAAAAAATATTTTATTTAACATAATTGATGTCGATTATTTCAGTCTTTTTTAAATGCATTTATAATATGTGTAAATTAAAACTTAATAGTTAAATCAGTATTAATCGTTTCATTAATTGTTTACTTTTGCATTTATAACGTGTATATCAACTTTGATATTATCAATAAATGCATTGGAATTTTAAAAAACATAATCAACACTGTAGTTTTAGCGTCTTTTTTGTTTGCCATTTCCTGTTTATCCGAATTTTCGATTATCCGAGATGGTCTCGATCCACATTAACTTGGATATTCGGGATTCTTATTTCGGGAAAATTCGATTTGAGTATAGTAAACATTTGCATTTGATTTTTATGCAGTATTTATGATAACACATCAAACGAGAAATTCAGCATGCATAAGTTTTATAAAATTACTAAATTATAATTTCACGAAAAACTACAGAAAAATCATATAGTGACGACCTTCTCTTAGGCTTACCATTTCATAAAAATAACGTATTACAAATTTGATAGAAATTAAGCCAATAGTTTTGCAAAGAATGAGAAATCTCTCAAAACCCAAAAAAAAAACACAAAACATAAATGTTATATAGAAACAATTCGATTGTTTATAAAAACAAGTTTTAAAAAAATTAAGAACTATTCGGCATGCATGATCATGAGACTTAAAGAAAGTATGAAAGAACATGCCGCGACCCGGATTCGAACTGGGGTTATTGGGGTCACAACGCAAGGTAGTAACCACCATACGATCACGGATACATCTATACATCGACAAGGGAACTCTCAAATAATTGTTCTTTTAAAGAGCAAAGTAAGGAATTTTTATTTTAGAAAAAAATTAATAGCACTTAAAAATTCTATAGCTGCTATAGGTAGAAACGTTTGCAAAAAATTTAACACAACATTTTAGATTCTAATTTAGGAATTTTAAAAAAGAAATTGCTAAAATTTTTTAGTTCATATCTGTAGCGAAATCTGTATTTAAAAAGGCGATTATTCACATTTTCCAAAAATACAAAAATAGAAGTAAAGATTGCTCAAGCGTGCGGAGATTTGCAAAATTTAAGTTACAATTTAAATGAGGAATTTTAAGTCGATCTATAGTCATACATGTACTTTCTCCCTATATGCTGTTATTTATCTCAATGTAAAAATCTTATACGTTGCGACTGCAATAAACCTCGGTTCGAATACTTGAACTACCCAAGGATTATTTACAGTATATCAATAAAAAACGTTTTAAAAACTTATACCATAATATAGACATTCTTTCGGGTATTTTTTATCACAACTAAAATGTCAATCAAAAATGCACTATTAAAGTTTTAATATTTTGGCATAAGTCAATTTTGTCATTGGTCAGGGGAATTTGTTTAATGGCGAATTCTGCTCACCGAAAAAGTGTACACCCACGTCCACCGGGTGCATGTTTCTGCCCCTGTTCCACTAGGCTCGGGAATGGTGCTTACTTCGCAGAAATGGGTGCATCCAACGTGCACTCTTCGATTGGATACACCCCGTTCACTAGGTGTGCTTCGCTGCCACTAACAAGGGAGCTGGTGGCAGCCGTGCATCCAACATGGCGGATTATAATCGTCTAGGCGTCTAGAAGTCGCATTGCGCTACACATGTGACATCATCGGTCTACACCCACAAGAAACGGTAACTGCACCTGGTGTAATGAGCCGAATTCGCCATAAGAACAATGCCGTTTTGTTAAGTGTTTCTAAATAGATGCATGCAGGCAAGCCTAATCGATGTTTTAGCATTGTCGCTAAAATAAACACATGTCTTTCACCTGTAATTTGCCATATGAGTTAAACAGTGCAAAATGGCAGTTAAACAAAATAGTTCAGTGGAAGGGGAATAATTCCCCGATTTTGCTAAAATTGTTATTTATTTTTTTCGTTGATTTTTGGAAGAGAAAATCACTTTTCCAGTTTTCACTTTAGAATGTCAAGGATCATCCCATAAACCGCCTGTGTCCTAATTTCACATACCTCCCTGTCCCTTTGCCGGACGTCCTATACAGATGGCCCCTAACAGGAGTAGATATTTGAAACTTCCCTCATTTGCCGTCCTGCTCCTCCTTAACTTTTCGTCACAACTAGTGTTGGGTTGTTCGTAAATGAAAGACAAAAAACGTTCATTCATGATAATTTCGATAATTAGACTATGTGTGGATTAAGATTTATAGTGTACACTTTTTTGGTCAATTATTTCGGTTTTGTTGTGAGTTAACTTGTCAATTAAAAAAAATCAGTGACCATTTTATCCAAACGAACGATCAAGTTTCAATGAATTTATCGAGAACTTCGATAAGTACACTTTATGTCTAAATTAAGATAATTCAGGGGCAATGTAATCTACAAAAATGATTCATTAAATTCATATAAACATTTTTTAGACAATGCCCCCTAAGAGAAAGTCAAGAGAAAGTAATGTCCACAAGTGTATTTTTAACATTTTCCATATTGTGTACCCGGGCATACTATTTAAATCTTAAATTATTTGTAGAAACACGTACCTTTTTCCGATTAACGTACCAGGGTGTTGTATTCGGCACAGTACGGTATGGATAGCCCCTAATAGGAGTCGACATTTGTAACTGCCCTCATTTGCAATAGGACTCTCCCTTAAAGAAAATTTCTCAATTTTATTGCTGCATGCGTGCAACAACAGGAATTTTTTTAACTGAAATAATTATCCTGTAATTTATTAAATACATTTTATGCATGGAAATAGAAAATTATCTTATAAAATATGTTCTTCTAAAATCTCAAAAATATATATATTTTATTTTTGCGCAATACCTGTATATATTAACATGTACACATTAGGCAATTTATAAATTAGCGAGGTTATAAATAATAAATATGTTTAAAAAACACATGCACTTTCACAAATGTACAATGTACAGGGTGATTCATAAGTCCATCACCACTCAATTTTATTTCTTAACCGTTCGAGATATGAAAAATCTGCTTGTGTCGTTAGATAGGTTGTAGTAGGTGCTCTATCCATTAATAG
>JAQGBX010009021.1:0-10068 GCA_034698745.1 Megaphyllum sjaelandicum
TATTCCCCACGGAGTTCACGCTCCTGGGGGGTGTGCCATGAGTGGCCAATCATATGGATTTGCCAACCTCAAAGGAGACCACAAAAATCCAAGATGGCGTCGTTTTCTATTGTAGATAGATAATAATGATAGTTTTTCAAGATTTTCAATGTTATAGAAGATCCTTCAGTAATTAAAAACCTTGAAATCACAATTAAGCACAAAAAGGAAAGTTTATTTAATTGTTTTGATTATTTTGGTCATAGCTATATAGGTGGCTTTCCCTTTTAGGCATATATCAATTTTCTTATTGATAATTTGGACGTGACGTCATCCTTTATATTGGACGGAATGTTAGAAAAATTCAGATTTCGATATCTTTTTGAGATGCATCAAAACATAAGCAAGGCTATGTTTATTTTTTATGTACTTGTTGTCTAGCAAAACATATCGCGATTCGCTCTGCATTATGTTTTCTCGTTTATTTTTGAAAATGAAATAAATAAATGAATTATGCAATATGGTACGTGAAATGAATGCATATGACTTTATTATTTCATACATGTATTTATCGCGATTCGCTTTGCATTATGTTTTCTCGTTTATTTTTGAAAATGAAATAAATAAATTAGAATAAATTAGAATAAACGGCTCGTAACTATTCTATGTCAGGTAGTTTCCGACTAACTTCGGGGTGTTGTTTCGATTGTAAGGGGGAAATGTTTTTACAATTCACATATTGCATGTGACGATTTTTTTTTTTTGCATTTGATCAAGAAACGCCTTGCTTACTCTACAAATCCATCTTCTTTGATTAAATGTTCGCATCATCTCAAGTAGTATTTGGATCTGTGGATCGCCTTTGCTAAAATTTAGGCATCATCTCAAGTACACTGTAGGTTCTGGATCTGTGGATCACATTTGCTTAAATTTTTGCATCATCTCTAGTACAGTGTATATAGTTTTCTTATCTTTGAATCGCCTTTGCTTAAATTGTGGATTTGCTTGCATCTGTGAATCGTTTTTGCTTAAATTTTCGCATAATCTCAAGTAGTTTTCGGATCTGTGGATTGCCTTTGCTTAAATTTTCGCATAATCTCAAGTACAGTGTAGTTTTCGGATCACATGTGGATTGCCTTTGCTTAACTTTTGGCATCATCTTAAGTACTTTTCAGATCTATGGATAGATAGCCTTTGCTTAAATTTTGGCAACATCTCAATTAGGTTTTGGATCTGTGGATCACAATTGCTTCAATGTTCGCATCATCTCTAGAATAGTTTTCTTATCTTTGGATCGCCTTTGCTAAAATTATGGATTTGCTTACATATGTGAATCACCTTTGCTTAATTTTTGGCATCATCACAAGTAGTTTTCGGATCTGTGGATCGCCTTTGCTCAAATTTTCGCATGATCTCAAGTAGTTTTCGGATCATTGGATCGCCTTTGCTTAAATTGTGGATTTGCTCGTGGATCGTCTTTGCTCAAATTTTCGCATAATCTCAAGTAGTTTTCGGATCATTCGATCGCCTTTGCTTAAATTGTGGATTTGCTCGTGGATCGTCTTTGCTCAAATTTTCGCATGATCTCAAGTAGTTTTCAGATCAGTAGATCGCCTTTGATTAAATTTTCGCGTCATCTAGCTGAGTCATCTCAAGTAGTCATCGGATCTATGGATCGCTTTTGCTTAAATTTTGGCATCATCTCAAGTAGTTTTCGGTTCTAGTTTTCTGTATAAGATAAAACATTCAGTCTGTTAGTTTAGATCCGATGCCAGCTCCACCTACATTCAGTGGCGGAGGAAGGCGAACGAAGCTTCTCCTCGTCCAGCGCCATTGTTGCGCAAGGCGCGTTCCAACCTTGACCAAAGTCGTTTTCGTCACCTGAGGCGACAACGCTCGTCCTCCAGTCAGGTGCCAGGATTAGACTAAAATGCCAATTCTACTAATTAGTATGACTCCTTGAGCGCCAACCAGCCTTGACGCTAAACACTTGTTTACGATGGTTGTATTATAGTGTGATTGTGGTTCCCATCAGGTTTTCAGTTGAAGTGGACACCCGCTCCGTGTTCAACTCTGGCATATGGCGTCACCACGCCCGCGAACGTTATTAATGGACGACGCTATTTACGACCTTTTAATACAATTGTATTCAGCCGGGTATTGGAAGGGTAATCCCGCGTGGGTTGGGTTCGCGTTTACCCTCGCGAGAATCTCCTGCCGGAGTGACGTAACGCAATGTTTGATTTGCCAGTTTTTTTGGGCTCTGCAACAAGTATCACGTGGCATACTATGCGAAGGGGGTTCAATCACTATAAAAAGCCGCATTGATTTAAGGGAAATTTGTTGGAAAAATTCTTCCATTTTTGAACATATGTCAACATTAAAAGATATACATGTACTGTGTTTCGAAAATGGCACGTGCTTAAAATTCGAAAGCAAAGATGGACTCCGAAGAGATAGTGGTCATCAGCGGTCTGTTGTTCGTTTATCTTTTTTACTTTTGAAGGCATTTCAGTAGAAGAATTTAATGTGTTGAACGTTTAAGGTCCGAGTAATGTCCAAGCGTTCGGTTTATGAGTGGATTGAACAAATCAGAAATGACAGACAAATTTGGAAGAAGCGTACTGTATATACAGAAGTGGACGGCCAGTGTGTCAGAAATGCTGATTTGGAAGTTTTGGTATAAACACCAACAGACCGCTTTTTTTTTAACGAAGCCACTAGCTGCTACAACGATGCAAAAAAAAAAATGCATATCCCAAACGGATTTTTTTTAAAATTATGGGTGACGTTTACACGTATTTCTCTACACTTTTATTAAATTCCATACAGCTGTTTTAAAAAAAATGAACATTTAATGCACACCCCTCGTATTTATAACCTGCAAATCATTATAACTTCCGATATACAAGTTATTTACGCTTATACGGAAAATGTGAGCACTTGAAGTTGATTGTTTGAAATGGAAACCGGAAGTAGGAAGTACAATACTGTAGGTATTCATCGTAGATACTGTTTTCCTTTCAACACTGTGCTTGTGCAGGATGGCCACTCAGGGAACTCGGGGGGGAAAAGCAAAATGCTATCCATGCATTCACAGTCTGCTAGCAGCTCCATCCCCAATCCCCTTCAGCTACACTTGTAACAAAATCTAGTGCCAAGCTTCTCATTGCAATTGTTATTTTATTTTTCATTATGACAAAAAATGATATGCATTAACGAGTAAGTTTTGGTCAGGGAATTCAGGATTTTAGTCAGGGAAAAGTCAGAGAAATTGAAAATGAACATTTTGTGGCCACCCTGTCGTGATTTCTGCATCGATCCACGAATGAGAAAGGGGCTGTCCTTCACTATAGCCGAAATTTAATTTCGCACCTACTAGTACATGTACATCACAGTATATTGTACATGCATTGTAGATCGATGCAGACTTCTGTAAATAACTGGTGTATTCCTGTCCACGAATGAAAGGGTCGCCAAATGGCGCCACGGATGAATTGTGCATTTTGTGTGTAAACAGGTACAGATTTGGAACCTAAAGTTAACGTTATGACCAAAGTCATCTTTGTGTAACAGTTTGCCGTGATTTTTCACTGCATGGTACCGTTATGTTTGGCGAATGTTTGTAAAGGCCTTGCTACGTAACCCTGGCACTGTGGCACAATGCCAGTGGTTTTTTTTGTATGACCCTCGCCTGAAATATTTTTAAGATGCGTTTTATGAAGTGTAAGGTTTTTCTGGGAAGAATGCCAAATAACAAACTTTGGATTCAAGAATTTGCAATCGATCGGACTTCTGATTTTTCGAATGTAAGATCACAGTCTCGATGTGAATGTACTGAGTACGTGGTAAGAAATTTATACTCGAGATGGACACCGGCCTTGGTGGAGTGCATAAAATGATGTCCAAAACTGTAAGGAGTAAGTTGGACTCCTTGGTAAAACCTTGACTTTTCCAGATTTTAAAATTCAAACTATAATCTTCAAAATCCGGAAAATTCAAACTAGTCTTCTCTATAGCCATGAAATTCCCAGGAACTCGGGAGGAAATTTCAACTTACAGAAATGTTCATAATTAAAACAGTTTTTTTAGTGAATCGTTTCGGACCTGAAGCGAACTGTACACGTTCATTAATACTGTCATGATCTTCTGAGAGAGATATTAAGAATAATTGTGTAGGGTGAAAAAATGTGGAACGATTGAAATCAGCATTTTGGCATCATTACTGCCAGGCGTGGTTGTGGATACCGCCATTAAGAATGATTATACAGATTGCGTGCATCATTAATCTGTTCATTATGGTATTGACGATGTAAGTCAGGCATGTCATACTACTGATGTAGGTTTATCCCTTCCTCCATGAACTACGCATACTGCGCATGCGCAGAGTGATTGCGAAAAATCGCCATTACATGTACTGTACAAAGATATGCGCGTTTCTAAGCAAAAATATAATCATTTCAAATGATCGCGTGTAAGGTTGAAATGTATACATGTAATGAAAGGAGGTAATGTCATTATAGGTGATGATATTAGTAATGAACGTGCACAATTCCCTTTAGATTTTGATTCCGACCAAAATTTCGCAGTAATTCTTGGTTGTCTCGCCAGCTTCCAGTGATGCCAAGGAGAGCTCCGGACTTTCCGTGCGACCGGAAGATAGCAAATCTCTGGAAAAACAAGATCTTAATTTCGCTCAATTGCTCACTCACGGTGATAAACGCTTTTAATTATCGTCTCTCAATGGTGATTGATGACCAAGCATTCCACTTCAATTTGATTTCTGAAGCCTTGACACGCATATCGGTACTTGCGAACTCCGATCGTAATCATCGATGGTTTTTAATGGTTTGGTGAGAGCTAGCTAGTCGCCCACTTCCGCCATGACGAATTTCGTTATATGAAACCCATTTTTCTTGCGCTAAATGCTCTCGGAAATAGACCGCATGCTGGCCTGCCATTGGCTGCTCTTAATTGCATGCTAATGAGCTCGAAATCATGTTTTGGTTTACGGTTTTGTTTTCGTGCCCTTGAAATCGATACTCCATCGGGGGCCTTTCATTAATAATGATGGCTTTTACAGGGCGATGCAACGGTTTGATTTCTGTCCTCAATGCAGTTTTATCAAGTTTTTTTTAACAAGGTTTTAAGGAAGGATTTGAATTGAACCTCGTTAAAACTCCAAGGGACGTCACGATTTATTCGTTTAAAGTAGTAGTTCGTATTACCAGAAGTCAAGAGAAAGAACTAAATTCTAAGCAAATTGTACATGTGGCCGGATACACTTTAATGATTTTATTACACTATGTACACAGTCTCTCAAAGCACACAACCATATAGTTCAGATAAAATAATCAGTTATCGGAGATTGTTTAGTGTTTCTTCTCAAAGAACTTAAATTCGTTGTAACGAAACGCTATAGCGTGAATGCTTGGAAACTCGAAAATTCTACCAAAAATTTGTATTATCCGAGTTCGTCTTAAAAAAAAAAGAGTTCTAGCAATTAAGTTCCTTTGATTAATGTGGAAAACTTTGTTCTAAGAATTGCAATTGAATTAACGGTATTTGAAGCTCTTTAAAACTCAAAAAGGACGTCACAATTTCTTTGTTTTAAACCGGATTTTAATGTATTATCAGAAGTCAGAAAATTGATTAAAAAAAAGACGAAAAAGAACTAAATTCTAAAAAAATGGAACACGTGGTTATACACTTTAATGATTATTCTATACTACAATGTATTTACAAAGTCAAGCAAAGCTTATTTTAGTTATCGAAAATTGTTTAGTGTTTCTTTTGCGACATTTTCTCAAACAGTCTTGGATTCGTTTTAACAAACTGGCGTGAATGCTTGGCAACTCGAAAATTCGTTCAACCAAAAAATTGTATTATCTGAGTTCGTCTTAAGCGAAGAAATGTATTTGAAATGAATTAAAAATTTAATCTATACTTATCTGATTTGGATTACTCCACTGACTTACTTATGGGCTTTCTAACTAAAATAATAAAAGTTTAGCAACATCCAAACACTAAAAACGTGTCTACGAAGTTATGTGGACCTTATAGATTTTTTGGACACCCTGTATATTTAGTTTCTTCCCGAAACGTTCAATAAATTATACCTGCTATTACCTTGAATTATATCGTTTGACTTGTTTATGATTTTTCTCCATTCAAATTAAAGTTTACCAAAATTCTTGCATACGTTTTGTAATATTTATGTTTGAAAAATTTTAAGTCAATTTGGCGGCTTTTAAGCTCGTCTCAAGCAGTAAGTCAAGAATAGATTTATTATAACGCTGAAACATAGCTTAATATAAAATTATTGCATCTTGAATATGCGTATTACGTATGTTTTTCAACAAACTTTTTATGTATGCCCCAAAAACTATCAGTACCACCAATATCATTTTTAATTCGGATAATTGAAAAAGTAAGAAAACGGGATTTACATGTTTAGCAAACGTTTAAAAAGTGATTTAATGGTGGCAGTTTAATACTTTCTTATCATAATGAACTCTTTATCAGATGGGAAAGAGACCAATTCCTAAGAAAAACAATAAATTAGTCATTCCGTGAAACCAGTTTCTAGCTAGCTATATAGCAGCAGTAATATATTTTTTAACAATAATTCAAAGTATTGATTGATTTTTCTGAAATGTAACTACATGTATTAAAAGCTATGCTAAATGTTATGTCTGATATCAATATTCTGCTGGAATGTTGCAAGGGAACCTTCTAAAGGGATGTTTGTAACTATAGAGACATTATATTGTAGGAAGCTATGGGGTGTGAAGACATTTTTGGTTGGCAAGATTTTTAGTCAAACGTCGTCTGCTACTTCATTGTTTTCAAAGAAAATTTCGTCGAAATTCACTATAGGCCTATTTTCAATTTTTTTGTACAGTATATATTTCAGTATTTTTGCATTGTGTGAGGAATAATAAACACTGGATTGTATATTCTCTTTTAATTTTATTAAAATGGCGACCTTTAAGTATTTCTGAAATATGATGCCGTTTGATACCTATGATGAAAAAAGATTTTACGATGACTTCAATAGTTAAAAAATACTGAAATATATACAAAAAATTAAAAATAAAGTCAATTTCGAAGAATATCTATCAATCCAATAAAGGAGCAGATGACGCACATACAACACGTAGAGGGTTGACTAAAAATGTTGACAACCAAAAATGTCTTTACAGGTACCTTGCAATGTGGGGAACTATATATGGGGGGGGTGTGAAGAAAACAATGGAACATTACTGGTACTATGGGGACACCGTTATAACCTATGGAAACATTTGTGGGAAACTATGGGGATGTTGTGGAGAAACTGTGGGACATTTTCGGAATCTACAGAACTCCTTCAGGTATCGTCTCAAGAACACTCTTGGCAATATTTACATTCACGATTTTAATTGGAGAAAATAAATGTTCGGCAAAGTTTTTAAAAAAATACAGTATATAAAATATTGTTATGGCAATGCATGGCACATCATAATGACTTCTTGTCTGGTGAAAAATAGAACAATTGCTCGGAAAACAATAAATAACCAGTCACGGCAGAGCGAAACTAGATTTCATTGTAGTACAGTGTAGCAGTATTATTTTTCCCCAAAAAAACTAGTCTGCCTCATTAACAATTAACTACTTTAACGGTCAAAATTATTTGACTTTATCCAATGATTGAGTTTTTGAGCAGTTTAAGCTAAATAAATCTCGACATTGTTTATGAGCGGCCCCTCCCAGAATTGGTCAAAAATAGCCGTGGTGTTTACGACTTCCTCATGACAAATCTGTGAAATTGTTACCACGTCCGATTAATCATCCGATTGGCTGTGGTCTCTGCAGCTTTATTATTTTATGGCTTGGATTTTTCCTAGCTCGTGGCAATTTGTTTTAGCTTAATCAGTCCTGCATGATGAAGCGCCGCAGTCATAGCGCCCTGGCGGCCGCTTCGAGAAGCTTTGCGTAGGTGCTTATTTGGACCGTGAAATTCGTGTAAGGAAAGCGTTAAGCATTGACCGTGGACCATGGACCATTTGACCATTGACCATGGACCGTGAAATTCGTGTAAGGAAAGCGTTAAGCATTGACAAGAAAGTCATAAAAAGAAGATTTGGGATGCGTTCCTTGCATGGATTGTTTGTTACCTGGTCGCAGCAGGGCGTTACGGTTGTTTCAAGGTCTGGATTGTTCTCAGAACCAATTCCGAAACATCCAAAACGCCGTTTTCCTAACCTTGACTTGCTCATATTTTGATGCAATTGCGATTATCCTATTCTATGGCGAATCACCCTTAAAAGAACACGTGACTCGCCTAGGGTCATTTAAACCTTGTTTTGGCAAAACACCGCTCAAAGCTTGTTGCTGTCCATGGAGTGGCACCTAGCGGCGACGGCGTAGTTTGTTTCTCGTTAAGGGCCGCTCAGATAAGACAAGTTATGTCATATTGCGATTAAGTTTACACGCGTCGATTTTAAATGAAGTACACCAACTTCATTTATTGATCTTTATAATTAATGCAGACACAATTTTATTGACAGTACATGAATTTCATTTGATGCCTAAAACTATTCCCGACAAATTCCACAAGGATCACTGGTAGACTTTAAATCAAGGAAACACAAAATGACCAAAGGGAAAAATCCTGGAAATTGTAACGAAATACTGCAGTAGTCTATATATTGCAACAGGTTTCGTTCAGACCTGGAAAAGTCAGGGAACTTGAAAATGTCTGGAAAAGTCAGGGAAGAATGACTTACTTTGAAAAGGTCCGGAAATTCAACAAACATGTTGTCACAATCCAAAATACAGTAAATGCTTCAACGTGGTTAGCTCTCAGGGTCCATTTGCAAACTTTATAATTTCCCCAATACAAATTTGGAAAATTTTTCAACAATATCCGAGGACAAATTTGTACAATTTTCAACAATTTCCGAGGACCAATTTGCGCAATTTTGAACAGTTTCAGAAGACCAACTTTCCGAGAAAAAAATTTGCCAAGGTTTCCAAGTAATGCCAATATGCAAAATTCTCAGCCGTTTTCGAGTACACATTTTCAAAAGTTTCAACCTTTTCCGAGTACAAATTTTCAAAACAATCAGCATTTTCCGAATAGTACTTCGTCAAAATTTCAAAACTTTTTCATGCTAATTTTGTCAAATTTTCCACATTTTCGCATGTTTTTTTTAGAAATACATGTATTTCAAAATTGTCATTAGTACATTTTGCAAAATATCGCTTTTTGTTTTCTGTAGATTTTGCACAATCATGGATAACATTGGCATGCCAATTATTAACACTGTCAGGAAAAGTACAATTAGTTTAAAAACCTGTTAAAGTCAGCGAAGTTAAATATGATACCGTACTTCTAGGGGATATCCTTGTACAAAATGTTGCGTTATAAGTCGCTTGTAATTTGAGTTTGCTAGAGTTCGCGTATAATTTCTTAATGAAACTGTTTTTAAAATTAATTTTGGTTGTCCCACAATATCTTGGGAATGCAGCATGCATGTAGTGTGGAATATTTGCCACAACATGTTCGGAAATTGCTAAAAAGATGATGGATCATGGAATTATTGGAATATGCGAATTTCATTGTTTTAGTATCTGTTCTAATACCATAAAAACAGGTATGTTGGGCGTAAATCCGCACATGCGTGCCTATACCCGCCTGGTGCGCTAGTTGTGCAGCTTGGTGCTGCCACCTTCCCTTTATTTCGAAAATACAGACAAGGTGACCCAATGAATAGGGTTCTCGGTCGTGCTGGTAACTACGTGCTACATGTATGCCGCGGCCAATTCCAAGGGCCAATAAACGGATCCGATTTAACTGTTTTGTTTTTGTTTCGTTTTAAAAAACAAAATGTGGGAGTCGGAATAGTAAAACTTTTCACCCTGGCATTAACACTCTTGGCAATAGCCCATCGACTTCCAAAAACGATAGGTAGGGTGTGAATCCCGTTTGATCTCTGCACGTTTAAAGATCCCTTTTGTGAGGGTGGAAGTCCCCCCCCCCTCGTAGGCAAAATTTCCAGGTAGGTGACGCTGGCACATCCCCTGGCGTTGGTGTTTAGCTCTCGT
>JAQGBX010009022.1:0-10066 GCA_034698745.1 Megaphyllum sjaelandicum
TACTATAGACCAAAACTCTAACACCGCAAACCGGCTAGCGAGGCTAGAACCTCGATGCTGTCACTCATTCTCTCTCTTCTTCTACCGTAATTAATTTACTTACTTATTAGTCCAAAAAGCGACATTCACTTCTCTACTTCGGAACAATTACGTTATTCACGAGAAATGCCATATTTATGCCATGGGGTAAATTTCATATTTTAACATTTTAGGTAACAGGGCTCAGAGTTATTTGAAAATCAAGATGGTGCTCCATAATACTGTTAATAAATTGGCACCTCTTTCATTCATTTCTTCTGGTGATGGAAGTATAGTACACGTTTTCCTGGCTGATATTTTTTTTATGATTTTTTATAGAACTATTAACTAATGACGCGGAGAGAGAGCATGCATGCAGTCAAAGTTGGTAATGATGTTTTCAATCAGTGACAGCATCTATACAACGATGCACAACTTTCATATTTGCATTAAACAAGCTAGAGAGCCGCGAGACAAGTTATTCACCCTGAATTGACAATCGCTGATTATATACTTAGTCCCTCTCACCGAATTAACTCGAAACATTAAATTTTCACCGGAGAAAAATTCGATTGAGGGTGTGTTAATAACAAATGTCCATTAATCAGAGTGCATCCATGCATGCTACGATGAATTAATTACGAAATTGGCTAAATGGCCAATTCAAAGGCCTCCGCAACAAGCATAACAAAAATGTCATATCGGTTCATATTGCAAATAAGGCGTAAATAGCCACTTTAGAACGTTTTGGTATACTGAGGACCCCATAACGCGCCACATCTTGGACTAACATTTTTCAAGATTGTGTACGTTCCACAGAAGTATAATCTAGTTCGAAATTTGTGCATAATTAATTTTAGCATGTGTTTGAATTTTGCTGTTATGAATACAATGTAAATCAATCTGTACATTCTCTATGGGGATGTTTAGAAAAATCTAGGAAATTTTTAAATGAATTAAAAACTTAAAATGTTTTCTCTGATGTTGTTTGTAATCATCCCCTAAGATGGTAATTTTCGGTTAAAAAAATTCCAGACATTTATGTAATTTCAATTACATGCAATTGGACCTGTTGTGCAAGGTCCAGCACGGCGCACCTACTACTTGATACCTGACACCCATACTGCGTGGACGTGTTTTGGAGCGTGCACAACACGTGGGAGGAAAGTATAAACCGTGGCTTATGCATTTAGTTATATTGCAGTGCTGCAATACTGTTACAGTAAAACCTGGAAAAGTGACCACCTTTGAATGGTGACCATCTGTTTATGTTGACCTGTCTATTGCTTACAGTGACCAGCGTGTGTTGTCTTTTTTGGCAATTTTTACGTTGCCAATACTGTATATCTTAAAGAGTGACCAGATAACAGATGAGTCAGTTACAGCTTTTTTTAACAATTAGACATGATGATTTTGAACTTTTTGGTTTTGTGGTTTTTTACAACGTGTATTACAGTCTACGTGTATAAGTGCAGTGTAATGTTCATTATTTAAATTTAATTCAGGCAATTTTTGAATAGTGACCACCTCCGTGCAGTGGCCAACATAGCATTTTTTGGTAGTCACTCTTAACAGGTTTTACTGTAGTTGTTTACATTCGTTACATATAGACAAACAATTTTATTGAAAATACAGTATTTAATATCAAGCCTAAACTATCTTCAAAGAATTTCCAAAGCAAACAGGTCATTAGTATAGATCCTCTTAAATGTCATAACTTTGTTCATATCCTATTATTACCTCATTAATGCTCACAGGACATGTCAATAGTTTTTTTGTTGTATTCTATTGTTATTCTTATTGAGTCATTTAAGATTTGCATGCAAATTATGAGACAGTTCCCTACTGCAGAGTCATCTAAAAGCTGCCACTGAATCACCCTGTATAAAAGGGAGCACACAAGTTTGCTGAAACCTTGGACAGACTCGTCGTTTTGCACGAAATTAATCTATGATTCACGATGCTACAATTTGAAAACAGGTTTTGTTTAACAGAGTTCCCTGTCAGAAATTATCGTGCATACCTGATTACCTGAACTATTATCCAATTATTTCATCCGGTCTGATGAGTCGAGTGAACAAAATAGGTTCCTTGAACGTGACTTTCCAATGGGAATAAAATGGTTATATAACCGGCTAGATCCTCATAAAATTGATTTTGGTCCAGACAATTTATGTCTGTTGAAGAGCCTTTTAGAGTTCATGTACTGTATACCAAAAAGAAACAGGAATCCGATTTAAGACTCTTACCCTGAGTCTGAAAAGAAGGCTAATGGATATTTTTTTTTTCAAGATAACAAGCATATCTGATAACAGACATAGACCGTTGGTTACAACTTCTAAATGAAACCATGTATTCATTTCATAGATATTGACATCCACGCGTGAATGACCCTTCTCTTGACGCTTCATGGACCGTGAAAGTGTAATGACGGTCGCTCCATATTTTGTAGGATAAGATTATTACGTCCTATAACCAAATAATGGTCTTTCATCAGGTATCGAGTTTCCATTTCTGGATTCGCCCTGGTGAGCAAGACCAATTTCTCAGTTAGGCTGGATATGTTTTACTCATAAATTCACATGCAGCCTCAATATCCTTAAATTACACTTTATCTAAAAGTTGCGGGGTCTTCCAGAAGAAGAGGATAATAAAAATTGCAATGGTACAAGATGGCAATCCCTATACCAATATCTTAAAACTAAACGCAGGTTAACGAACCAAGGTCTACCAAAATCTAACTTAAACGACTTTAAACTTAGTTCGGCAACACTGCCGGCAATCCATGTTCGAGCCACCCCTGAGCAGCCATATGGAACTTTCGTGACTTACTAATTTTCAGGTCGATTTATAATTAAAATAATCGAATTTTAAGGCCATGCAGGATCGATCTTACATGGATGTCAACGTACTTGGGTCGTACTTCATATGACTTAGGGGCAATAGGTTAACAATTACGGTAATACACGGCCGACTGCCATTCTTAATTAAAAGCCATATGCATGACGTCCATAGGAGAATGACCCCGGTACTTGAAAATCCATCACCTTGCAGGCATAGCCTAAACCATAGAAAGCCAAAACATGAAACATTCTTCAATATTCTTTGCATGAGTGACACTTAAAAACATTAAAAAATTACCCGTTCTATGACGTGAATATTAATTGCTCTCAAACTGCCATTAGCTCGAACGGAAGCTTACAGAATAAGTCGAGTGAGAAGCCAACAAATTAAGCAGAGAAATTTATTTTCCATTGCACTTACTGGTTCCGAGTTCGAGCTAATGGTATATGCAGATGCCATTTTCTTGAAAAAGCACCAACACCAACTCATTGTCCCAATTACTTAGTCAATTAGCTCGCATTGGCTGACAATGCATTCTGTCGCATCATTGCGCACGCGTCCAATCCCAGACCAAAATTTTTCAAAATAATCGATGGTGGAGCTACAGAAATTCTTTTATGAAAACCCGAAGCATTAGCGCCTAATTAAGCATCCATTTGCAAGTTCATCGCCATCGGATTTCAACGCAGCAATTACTGCTGCCGGACTTAATTACGGATCCGAGCTGATGGAAAGTTTTTGGAGGGGGTTTCCGCCTAGTTAGAGGCGCCATGCAGGGTGCGTTGGAAAAAACCTATAAGAAAAAAAAACATGAAACTCGCTTCATTAACTCCAAAAAAGATGGTCGTAAAAGTTTAAAAAAAAAGGTGGCGGAAAGACGACGGCAATCCCAAACGACTGCCTTTTAAAAAAATCTGCGCGCATTTCAGACTTTTTAAATTGAAATATATGTAAAACAATCGCCGAAATCGATAGACTTTCAAGGATGAGACCTTGAACGGAAGGCGCCTTGACATCGGAAAAAAGAAAAGCTGCAATCGATTGCGCTTCCAAATCAATTAGTTTCATATTAAATTACGGGCTCGGGTGCTGAGCCCCGGGAAAATCTGCGCCGCACGTCTGCCACGGGAAATCCGGAAAGATTTCAAACTAAATTGAATAAAGTTGAGCTTGTGGTGATGCTGGAGGACACCCTGTATCTTGAGAAAACGATAGGATCCTAAAAACAAACCATAGTGGTACTCGGGGCAGATTCTTTACGAATGGCACTTGTGAAGTCACGTGTTCAAATGTGGCAAGCTCATTTGTTTAAAAATGCACTCAAGATTATGGCTGCTTTTTATCTAATTGAAGCGTTTCTCTTCCAGACGTGACTTCCGCCTGCCAAAGTTGCCATTCGTAAAGTTTCTATTTGAGAAGCTGCAAGCTTAAGGGTGCGAGCACAAAAAATGCTTATTGCAGGCGCTTATCCCTCATCGTACACTATATATCGCCGCCAAGCGGGATAAGAATGCGGCATGCTTTTTAAATGAGAGTGCACGCAAAGAAAGCTTAGCCAAGCCAGGCTGAGCTTACAAGAAGCGCTCATTACTTTCAAAAATGTTTTTAAAATTCTTTTTTGGAAATCCGAAAGCAGATTTTTACAACAAGACTGGCACACAGATGCCGCCTATGTATCGTAAAAACATGTCCTGCGCTCGTCATGAGATGCCAATGCGCATGTGCCAGGTTTTACGCGGAATGTTTCACCTAGAACAACGCACAACTAGCATCACGCTGACAACAGTATTCATTGTGCTCTCCAAAGCTCTTTCAAGTTTAGAAACCCTAGAGATAACAAATCTATTGGTATATGAGAAATCTGACTGTTTTGAAAAATAAAAAGTTGAATATTGTTGTTCAACTTTTGAAACCGTTCAGACTGTGTTTAGAAAAATGAAAAGCTGAAACAACGATAAGATGGAAAGTAAATATTTAAGAAAATTTAACGCATGAGCTTCCATGATGTTATATGTCATTAAACAATTTTTCCGATAATTATTCCATTATCGGAATTATTCCATTCAAACGTCGAATTTTTATCTTACGCCGTATATTTCGCTTTAAGTAATAAAACAAGATCTTCAAATAGACGCAATGGAAGCACTAAAAATTAGAAAACATAAAAATAAAATTATTTATCGATATACAATTCTCGCACAAATACCGGAAATCGTTGCACATTGTGCATGTATTTAACTATCTTATTTCAGTCTAAGTAACAAAAATTAAAAGCTTGAAAAAGACGATATTCACTATGCTGATTTCACGAAGTAACACTTTAAATACAAAGGCAATTATCAAATTCTCCTGCACTAGACATGGAAGTGTTGGTTTTTTTAGTTTGTTGAGCAAAAATTCACGTACCTTCCCCACAAAAAGCAGAAACATTCTTTTATAAAATTCGTTACAATTTTTTATACTTTTTTATAACAAATAATAAGAAACTAGAAGCTGGAATATATATAGATAAATGCAATCATGATACATTTGCCACGATTCAATTTCATAATATTGTGCAATAAAAAAATTCCGTTTCAAGCATTATTTTCAATATGCATTTCGCTTATAGTAAATCAATTTTCTAAAAAAAGACATAAAAAGGAATATGTAGCACTCTCGTATTTTGTTGATTTCCAAAGATTTGTTGAATGGTATTTAGAAAAAATGCAATCGAGGAATTCAAGGTTTCTATGTTTAGCAAAACAGCATGTCCAAATACGACTCCATCAAAATAATTTGATGAGACACAGATTATTTGATTCTGATTCCATAAATTCTGTCTATATAGCTACTGTCTCTGTGGTAGGCCTACATTTTAAATTGGAATTTTTTGAAGATAGTCTCAGGCATAAATTTAAATATTTTCGATAATTTCCGTATATGGATAATGATTGTAATAACTATAAGAATTGGGAATTTTACATTTATAAGACAAACTATACTATAGATGGAGATATTTGTTGATTACAACAAAATATTTCAAATATACATGCGTAAAATTTTAAGAAAAACAATGGGAACTTTTCTATTCCTAGATCGTTATCCGTTATCCATTGAGAGGTAAAATTACCGAAATACACACTGTATAAAGTCTAAAAAACTATTGTTAAAAAAATTCCCATAGAGAAAGGCTCTAGCTAAAACTGTAAGTGTACTTAATAAAGTTCCAAAATCTAAAATTATTTATTTTACTCACGCGTTCTGGACAATTTAAGTATCTGAAAACTGAAAACCGTTTAAAATTTTAAACTCTTGAGCTTTGTACCATTCTGCTGATTATCTGAAAACATTTATTAACCTACCCGAACTATCAAGAGGCATCACACTTTCCAAGATTCAACAAAAATCGGCTATAGAGCAATTATCTATTTGCTTTAGAACATTGTTTCTCAACCACTGGTCCAATTTTGAAAAATTTCCTAATATAAATTTTGCAATTTTTTGCAAAAGTTTCTGAAGACACATTTGAAAAATTTGCAACAGTTTCAGAGGACAAACTTGAAAAATTTCCCACGTTTTCCGACTACAAATTTACAAAATTTCTAACTAATTTTGAGGACAGGATAACTTCAATCTTTTTCCGACAGCAATTTTTTAAAACTTTAAACATTTTCCAGCGCTACTTTTTTTTTTATAAAAAAATCCAAATTATCATTAGTAAATTTTAAAAAATATAGGCCATTTTCCTGTTTCGTTTTCTTAAATCGTGGATGACAACATTGGCATAGTCAGTGTTGACTTGTCTTGGCTTGAACAATCTGTTTAACAGCATAGAAAATTCGGGGAAGTGGAATCCTGTGTGCGAAACATTTCTGATATTTCCATCGGTTCGCAGGAATAAAAAAGTTGTAAAACACTGCTTTAGAACACTTTACTTGTGAACACAGGTCACCCTGGACTTCCCCGCAGCATTGCAGCGCCCCTCAAAGTAGGGCAATCAAGCACGGCTCAAGTGTATTGCCTGTTTGAGCCCATTCAAGGGGGCAAATGTCAGTCATTGAGGAAACCGAAAGACTGCAATGGTTTGTATTTCTACCTTAGCGGTCTTCGAAATATTTTTACTATTTTTACCAGTCTGCAGTATAAAAAGATTAGGAAACACTGTTTTAGAACACCTTACCGTCCTTACGCGGGGAACACGGGCCACCCTGTACTTCCCCGCAGCATTGCGGCGCCCCTCAAAGTAAGGCAATCATGCACGGCTCAAGTGTATTTTGCATGTTTGCGTCTATTTAAGGGGCAAATAGCAATCATAAACCCAGGCAACGGCACTTTCAATGAGTTTCTACGTTGACTTTCGCACGTAGCTGCCTCATTTGCAAGACACGGTGCAACAAGCAGCGTCTCCTAATGGTGCTTTAATAAGAAAATACCAACTGCACCGTAATGATGTCATTGGAGAGAACGGCGTCATTACACGCAATAATTCGCTAAGTCCAAAACACGAGGGAGAAAAAAATGTTTACGAATACGCGGGGATCTTGCTACAAAAAAAGCACTCCGAAGCTCATAATATTCAAACTCCCGAGCTTATTTCCTGCATTAAAACTGGATGATTCAAGCGTGCGATCAGCTATGGAAGGGCTATTACGGAGCGATTCCTGCGAGAATTTCCGAAAACATGCAGGATACTAAAAATAAAGCAAGGTTTTTCACCTCTTGCACCCCGATCGACAATGGCGCACGATAAAGGCTACTTTTTTACTTATTCATCTAGAATTTGACGTGGAAATGCCGCGGAAACCAGATAAGAAGTAAAAACGGTATGGAAACGAAGCAGCTGGCGTGGGTCAAAGGACGAAACGAGTGCAATATTCCCCAGGTTATAAATGAATAACAGTACAAAACAAGTGCCTCGAAAAACAAAACGTGGTTTGCAGAAGCGCAGTGTGTTCAGCGAGCTACATTCTTTTTTTCAAAAATTCCGCATCAGTTGCGTTTAATAGGGAGTGTTTATCAGGAGCCAACTGCGCATGCGTGAGACATGTGCGAGTATCGGAACAATGCTTAAAAAGTCAATTTTACCAGGTTTAACTAACGTGGCTTTGATTCTTGTTTGTTGTTCACTGGCAAGAAACTATTAGTTGGTCACACTGATTGTCAATTGTAAAACAGTGGCCTCGCGGTGCTTTCTACACGCTAAAAATGTTAAGTACTGTGTGAAAAAGGCAACATAAGTTTTTGACATGTTTTCAAGTCATCTCATTCACAATGCATGTGAGAAGTTTAAAAGAAATCGAAATGTTTCAATAAGTTCGATCCACACTGCAGGAAACATGGGGGAACGTTTTGTTGCAATTGCTGCCAATTGTTGGCATGAATTGTTTTAAATATTTTTTTTACAATAATTGCTACCAAAATTGTTTTACATACTGTAAACTGTTACCCAAATTGTTTTACATAAATTGTTACTAAAATTGTTTTACATATATTGTCACCAAAATTGTTTTGCATATATTGTCACCAAAATTGTTTTGCATATATTGTCACCAAAATAACTTTACATAAATTGTTACCAAAATTATTTTAGATAAATTGTTGCCAAAATTGTTTAAAAACATGTACATTTGTTTCCAAAAATCACTGGAATTAACCTATTAGCAACAGAAATTGAATCTAAGTTTCCTGCAGTGTGGACGTACATATAGCTTAAATTTAAGGCATACAACTTGTAAAACATTTCAGTTTCACATGTATTAACAACTTTATCCGTAATCGTTTCAGATAACATTAAAACATTTTAAAATTTTCCATACGGGAACATTCAGAAAATGTCCATGTGATTAAAAACGCAAACCAATATCCACCAGGCACTTGTATAATTTTTTTCAAAATATCTGAAATTATGGAAACCTAGTAACTTCATGAAATAATTCACACTAAAGTTCGACAACGTAACCAAACTTTCAATTAATCTTAACTGTAAGATCTAGGCGTTAGGTATGACCTCTAGCTTCACACCTACAAAATGTTATCCATATAAACATTAATTTTATCCATTATACAGCATGAGGCTCCATTGTTCAACGCGCACGTATGGATAAACCATATTTGGTCGTATGGTGGTGTAGGCCTATAATTTTTTATCTAAAAACTATGCATGGTATAATGCAAGTAAAAGCATTTCATTATGTTTTGCTCATGATTGATGCATTTCTGCATAACTTTTAAGTAGCATCATTATTATGCTCATTTTTTGCTGAACAACGCCTAATAATTGGCTGGAAAATATTAATATATTTTTTACAAACGTTCGCTAATTCTCTTTAGACGTTTTTGTTCAATAATTCTTTATGATTTTTCTTTATCATGCCTTTGTATTGCACGGAGGAATGGCATCCAAAAATACCTACGAGCTTAATGCAAGGTTCCTCTGAGCCTCTTTTTGCGCCAAGTTTTCCCATTGAATTAAACCACAAAAGCGAACAAATGCCCCAGATTAAAACTTAATGTGGAGTTTCTATAGTAACTTTCCCAGAGGAATTCGTCTAAGTCTAATAAATTACTTCATATTTCCACCAGTTCGTAGAAAGGTGTTTTTTCCTTAATGGCAAATCCTTGTAATTTTGCTAAGTGAGAGAAAACGGGAAACAGTCTCATAAAATATCGTATGAAATAAAACAAGTGCACTCATTCAGACAAATGAAGAGTGCATTCGAAGAGTGCAGTGCTGCAAAATTGAAACTCTGATTGAAATTAAACCAAATTTAACAAGAATGTATTAAGTATGCATTAAGTATGTTGCTAGGGGGAAAAAATACAAATCGACACACCTTATGTTTAAAAGATGCATAATTTTGTACGATCATGTTTTTTATTATAAAATAAATGCTCCAAATTTAGTAGTTTTTTTTAAATAAAATTTACTTATTAAATATTTTCTCTAAAAAGGGAGGAAGGAGGGGGAGGGGAAGTGATGACGAAATTTTTACTCAAAAAGGGGGGAATAGCCCAAAAAAGGTTTTGAAACACTGAGAAATTCTCAATAATGTAAACGAACTTCTAACACAACTACACTTAAGCAGCCGAATTTCGCTAAATTTCCAAGATTTTTGGTGAATTCTTTTCTACTTGCTGATAAAGACCTACAGTAGAACCTCCTAAGTTGACCACATCCATATGTTGACCACCTCCTTATGTTGACCAAATTTTCATACATTGG
>JAQGBX010009023.1:0-10065 GCA_034698745.1 Megaphyllum sjaelandicum
AGAACAACATTGGAGACGTCCAACTTTAGTTGGTATGTTTTCAGTGGCATCAAAACAAGACAATGATTTTTCTGAAAAAGGGGCAATAAGTAAATTTTTTTTTCGAAAAGGGGGGCGGTGAGTAAGTTTTTTTTCAAAAAGGGGGCGGTAGGCCAAAAAAGTTTGGGAACCTCTGCATTAGGCGCTTGTTTCGCGCGTTCGTGTTACGTAGACACGTGGAAAATATGATCGAATTAAGCAATGAAACGACC
Organism: Megaphyllum sjaelandicum; assembly: GCA_034698745.1. Lineage (NCBI taxonomy): Eukaryota > Metazoa > Arthropoda > Diplopoda > Julida > Julidae > Megaphyllum > Megaphyllum sjaelandicum. Next base: position 252 of record JAQGBX010009023.1, read on the forward strand.
GGAATAAGCGACTTTTTTTTACATTGGGCAGCATTGAAGAATTTCGTTCAGACTATTTTTACGGAATATAATGGCCTACCGGATTAACCGTGATCGAATGTAATTAAGAGATGCATGATACATGTACAGTATGTTTGTGCAACGTTCCGAAGGTGTGGTTGTGCTAACCACACCTTGCTCGTTGATCAACACGTTGATCGTTGTTGTTTCAACTTTTGGCCATATACTGCTGGGCACGTACTTTCGCATTAATGGCGTGATGCCATTAATGACAAGCACTTGTCAATGAAATTTAGTTTATGAGATGTTTACTATAACAAAAATACAAATATAAAAGAGCTTTTGCGTATTATCAAGGCGCTCAGAAAGGCATTAAGATTTTAATTGGTTGCCTTACTGAAAAATGTAGTCTTCATGTCAGCGATTAAGTCAGTCGTGCCAAACTAATACTTGAAAAATGCTTACAAAGCACCGAAGGCAGGCCCATTTTTAATGAACATTTTCCTCTTAGATTTGAAGCGCGTTTTTAACGTCCAAAAAAAGGCGTTATGGCAAAAGCATGCCATCCGGTTTTCACGAATTAATATTATGGCCGAAATGATTATGAAAATCCTGGATGTGATTTGCCACCCGCAGTGGTGTAATACGTGTTCAACGTCGAAAAATTATGGTTTAAAAATGGACGAAGGTCAAACATAATCATCGTGATTAATACTTAGTTGCATAAGGGATTTAATGAGCTAACTCAATTCTACTTATGGGTATAAGTGCATATGTATTATGAGCAATAGTTAGGCCCGAAAAAAGTCCCGGACAACTCAATGGTGTCAGCAATTAAACGCCGTAAAATACAGCAAGCATAAAAATGTTTATTTACAAAACACAACACTTCGACGCAACGTAGGCCTTTGTCTTCATCAGGTGTCACTGCGGCGACATGAATTCATCCCTTCCACATCCATTTGCAAACTTGGATTACATTAACTCCAATTTTGAAGCATTCATTCCATCCACTGAAATTTGTTCCAGTTCACTTGCCATGGCTGTTGGTGATAGGTGACGGTATTTACGGCGTTTAATTGTTATTTCAATTCTAACCACTTGATGACAGAATTAGACTCAAGAGTGCCGCGATAGAGGATGTCCCAAGTCGAGTTCTGTTAAGACGAATCTCGAGAGACGTCAACATTTGTTCGTTTAAGCCGTAGTTCGTGTTATTAAGTCAGATCCTATGACTTCGACGATAATAATTTGAAATGAAATTTGATTTTAAATTTTTACTTAAATTATCATATTTGAATGAAATTTATTTTTCTAAAATGTTGCTCGTTGAATGATACTATTGGTTAAAGATGCAGCTTTTACACCGAAATGCGTGTTAAAATATAGCTGAAATTTCCTAAAAATGAAGTTTCCTAAAATCAAAGTACATGCATATCAGTAAAGGGAAAGCCTGTAAATTCGATCACGTTTAATCCGGTCAGCCATTACGTTCCGTCTGAACATTCGGAACGAATTTATTTCCTATGCTGCTCTATGTAAAAAAGCAGCTTAATACGGTCATCTCATCGCATAACTCAATCATATTGTCCACGTGACAATCTGAGCTGCCAACTTGAATTTGTCATCGCTCCAAACAGTAAGGATAATCAGACAAGGTTAATTGGCAGATGAAAAGCGGATAAAATAGTCGAGGAACTTGGCTGGCCACGCGTGGCATCACTGTCCACTTTTGCGAATTGAAAACTTAATTAAGCCGAGAAATTATCATGTCATTTAAATTGGCTTTTTAATTCGTTTGCAGTAGCATTGTTTTTCGCTCAGTTTCATTTGATCTCGGAAATTTCATGGTTATCATATTCCTCTTATACGTTACTTAATTTTACAAACGAATTTCATTAAGACGAACCTCAAAGGACGTCAAAATTCTCTATGCCATTTTTTGTCTTTTGTGTTCCCTTTAAAACCGTAGTTCGTGTTAACGGAAGTCACACAATTAAAACATGATTTCAACAATAAGAAGTAAAGTTTCTTCGAAATTTGGATAAAATCCTACTCTGCGCGGACGCGCGCCTATGAATGGGAGCTGTGCAACTTTTATCGGGACATTTGTATTAAAAAAAACTCAATTCTTGAATCAATGTTACGACATTTTTTTCGTTATTCACCAAAATATCCTAGACTGCGTATTCTTGTCATTGTGAAATAATGATGATTTTAAGAGAACTTAACGTAGGGGGCCCGCCAAAGATCCCAGCCTGAGGCCCCACATAATGATGTTGGGGCCCAGTCCAATGTATTCAACGAAACGTATTTTACGCTTCGCGCTTCAGATATGCTGCATTAATTAATGCAAACGAACTTCACTCCTCGTTTCGAACGCGCATTCACTCTCATTGCGCGTCTATGTTGAAAAAGTGAAGCCACCTTTCTGAACGTTTTCGAGTTCCTTTCTAGCACGAACTTGCTCGAGTTGTTCGAGTTGCGAAAAAGGTCAAACCTCGAGTCATATATGTGCGTGACACTTTTATTCATCGTTTACGATGCAGAATTGATCATTAACAGATGATAGCGTACACATTGTTCGCTGAGTGATTGTTATCCTCGAAGTTTTGTAATAATACGCCTCTGCGCTCGGATTAAAAGTAAGTCCTAAGGAACTGAATCACTTTTCTTAATAATTTCGACTTTTAAACCCTCCAGACGATAGCGATTTTATATCTCGAGACGCCAACAGCGTTTTTTGTCCAATCTCGAGTGGATCTTAAAAAAGTTGCAACTGAATTTTAAAGTTTGAAGGAGTTGAAAAACATTAGGCAAACTCGCGCACTTTTGCCCTTGAGTGACTCAGATGCCTCGCCATTCACGCCAACGTGACAATTACGGAGCGCGAGTTACGTGACAACGTGAAATTTAGCTGAGAAAAAAATTTATTGGCAATTGATCCCACGCGTGGTTGAAAAGTTACTTTGTTTAAACCAAATATCATTCATTTGACACCTATGGAAACAACTGACCGTGGTTCGTATTACCAGAAGTCAGTCAAAACATGACTTTTACAATAAGAACTGAAGTTTCATCGATGTTTGGATCAAATTCTATCCACGTGTATGAATGGGAAGGTGCTGCAACTTTTATCCCTTAATGTTGTCTAAAGATCGTTATAACGTTATAACGTAGTGTCAATGCTCGGGAATTCGAAAAATTCGTTCGTTTAAGCCGAAATGTTTTATTCTTCCTAATGAGGTTCCACTGTAGTGATGTTAGTTTGATACCGTTAGATTGCTGCTAATAAGTGGTATAGATGCATGGCGCTGGCTGTGTCAACAGTTAGCAATTGCATTTGACCATGAAATTGATAGCTACATTTTTTGGATAAAACTTACCATTGAGACTTAACAGTGAATATCCGTTTATCCCTTGTTTAATTAATCTTATAGAAAACATTACATTTCAGACTAAAATATAAAAAATAACTGTTGTATAGATAAGATTGCATTTCACCCAGAATGCATCTTTGATATTTTATGAAAATAATTCATACAGAAATATTATTTTAAAATGAATTTTATTCGTAGAACTTTTTAATTTAAATGACTTTATAGAAAGTTCTAATTAAAATTCCTTTTATGCATAAATTTTTTTAATGGAAATGTATTTTATTCGTAGAAAATTTTAATTTAAACGTATTTCATGCATTTCGAATTCTAAGTAATTCTGAAATAAATTTTGTATTATTACATTATTACATAAACTTATACAGTACATTTTTGCCACTGCATTTTTGACCCTCAAATCAGTTCTAATATTTTTCCATGACATATCATATCCCTTGAGCATTTTTTTCAAAACAATGTTTTGAAATAATTTTTGCAGAAAAACAGCATATTTAAAACATAGGCCTACAGTATTTCATATTAATGTAAAAATGTGTGATCTAAACAATATTATTGTGTATTCTGAAGGATCGAAAATTCAAACAAGGACTTACTTTTGACTGTTCCTCCTGCACATCATAAATACGCAGAGCAGTACAATGGCCAGTACGCCAAGTACAACAGGAATGGCTGCCACTACCACGCTATTGGTCCTCTCATTGTCATCGTCATCGTCGTCTTCGTCACTGTCATCTTCCTCCTTGTGATGGTCATCCTCTGGAGAACGTGTACTTTGGTACCAACTGCCTGATAATGCTCTACTGCTCACTGCAAAAAAAAATATAAATCAAAAATGGATAAATAATTAGAAAAGGTAATTCCTAACATTTAAATTTCAATATTTTCATTGAACAGATTCAATGATATAAATCAAAAATTAATAATGAATTAGAAAAGGTAATTCCTAACATCTAAATTTCAATATTTTCATTGAAAAGATTCAATGATAGATCAGCATACTACAGTCGAACCTTGTTAAGACAAATCTCGAGGGACGTTAACATTTGTTCTTACCTTAGTTTGTATTATCGGAAGTCATATTCAAAACATGATTTCAACAATAAGAACTAAAGTTTCATCGAAGTTTGGATGAAATACTATCTCGCGTACTGTATGTGAACGGGGGCACTATCAAAAATTCGTAACGAGCGAGTTCTTCTTAACGAGGTTATGAAGTAATTTCAAAAAATATTCATGTAACACGTTTGTATGAAGTCGTTTTCACGACACGCTCGGGTATGGCATTGACGTGCGATATTCACGTTTTTTTGACAATATATTGACGCTTCATACTAAAGTGCATATGTCTTTGACAAAGCGCACAATGTCACTGACATGTCTCTTATATTCTGAAAAAGTAATTTTTTTACGCACATTTACATGTTTAAGTTAATTGTTTACTGTCACATTGCCGCGAACTCAAAACGCCGTATTTTTGACAATTGTTCAGCCTTCTGAACTGTTCATTCAGACATATTTGGGTCTGACAAAATTACATGGGATATTGTCATCTCTCAAAACCACTTTTTTGTCGCAGAAACGGAGTTGTTCCTACGCTGTCCATTATGAAAAAAAAATCGCTTAATCCGGTCTTCTCATAGCAAAATTCGATCCTGTGTTCCACTGTGTGTTTTTAAAACTAAAAGCAAATAATGTTGATAAGGTAAATTTTTAAATATTTCGGTCAGCCGTTTATTTCGGTCAAAATCGCCGCAACCATCGTGATTGAATTAAGCGGCTTGTCCAGTTTGTCAGTGGCATGGGTCAACAAATAAATCCATCTTTAAAAATTGTCCGTAGACAGAGGTGAGGGCATAACGCACCCTTAGACGCGAAGAAATCTTAAAATTTGAAGGTTTTCATGCCCCAGAAAACGAGTCGATATGCCTTTGACATCCTTTCAAGGTGTTGTTAGTCCGAGATTCTTCAACCTTTTTACCACCATTGGTTGAATTTGCCATGAAAAATGTGGCCGAAAAAGCAAACAAACGTCTGACGTAGGTGCATTACACGGCTTACAGAACTAATAATCCCATTGTTTATACGCCATTTTCAGCATTTTTATGTCACTTCTTAAACTTCTTAACGAGTGAAAAACGACGAGTCGTTGTGCTTGACCCATTATCAACTGGTAACAAAGTGTGTTATGGGCCCGTAGACCTACTTCCAAAAAATCAGATTCGATGGCTTGAAAAATAAAAAATAATGAACCAACGAAATGAATTAGAAATGAGTTGGAAAGGCATAAATTAAAGTAAGTCTTTAATTCCTGACTAATTTGCATAAAGGCTGTCGACAGATCTGAAGGTATTTATTTAGAATATATATTTTTTTCTGTTGTCCACTCTTGATGCGGAGGTCAGGTTCTTGAGGGGCAACCATCTCCGTCTCGCTCGTTTTTGTAGATTTCGAAAACAAGTACTTAACTTAAATGATTTACGATATACAGTCGATCTATAGTAGTAAAATAGTTATTGGTTAGCTCAACTATCGCTGAGTTTGTTTTGATGTGGGCAAAGTTTCCGTGGAAAAATTTATTTCATTATGGAAAACGTGACATTTTAAATGTATTTCAACAGCTCGTTTTGGAAGGAATATTTTCAAAATAGTTCATTCGGTAAATGTATTTTTAAGTATTTTTACATTCAGAACGTAGCATTTGGGAATGTATTTCATAGATTTATATACAGGATGTAGAACTTATTAAAATTTATTATTTGAAGAATGAAGTTAACAATATTTAGCAAACTGACCAAAAAAAAGACAGGTCATTTTTTCTCCACAAAAAAAACACTACAGAAAATGATCATTTTTTGGTCAATTTCTTCTAAAAAAAATGACCAATTCGGAAACAAGTAAGAAAACGTTATTTTTTGGTAATTTTTTTCGGAAAATGACCACTCAAAAACGTCTGAAAACGTCATTTTTTGTCATTGTTTTCGAAAAATGACCACTCAAAAACACATTAGAACAAAAAGTCATTTTATAGGTCGTTATTTTTTCCGAAAAATGACCACTCAAAAATACATTTAGAAAACGTCATTTTTTTCTTTAAAATGACCACTGAAAAGCACAGTTTAAAAACGACGTCATTTTTGGTCATTTGTTTTCAGAAAAATGACCACTCAAAAACACCTCAGAAAAATACGTCATATTTTTTCCTGAGAATTTACACTAAAAAAAAAGTCAAAAAAACGACGTAGTTTTTGGTCATTTTTCTTCGGAAAAATGACCACTAAATAAAACATAGTTCGAAGTTACCTAAATATTGATTTTCGTATACATTGCGTAAAATTGTGTTTACACACCGTGACGTGAGGAAACTTCAACTAAAACTTGGTTTCCCAAACTGGGACGCAACTTTTCGAACCTACATTCCGATTCGGGAGTTTCCAGTTACGTTGTTAACTGAGTTTCCAGTTTGGGAAACAAACTTTCATTAAGTTCCCTCGGTGTGTACTTATAGCTTTATAACCTAATTTTATCACTGTCTAATGGAAAACTAAGTACAGTATAATTTATTAAAATTCGCTTAAGGCATTAGGAGAAATTTCGTTACAACCGGTTTCGACTGATAATTGCATTCTGAAATAAGGTAAATAGGCCTACACTGTATAGACCGTATTAATTATATCGACATTTTTCGGTGTATCGGTACGTAGATTATCTCCAGGTTTGTTTTACATTTATTACATTGTCTTCTGAAAATGCTGTACATCTTTTTTTGGAAATCAAGTCATCCAAAAACAGGTTGCTCCAGGACAATCCCCATTTATTCTCTTTCTTATTTATTAACGTTTATCATTTTTTAAACCAGTTTCATCCATTCGAAAATGCGCGACTGGGACAGTTTCATTTTAATTTGACGAGCATTTTCCGCCAACTCTTTAAATCATGAAGCTGAACATTTTGATATACGTTATTTTTGACAGCGAACATCATTCTAAACTAGTTTGAATGTGAAATATGTTATTTCTTCAGTAAACTTTTTTAAATATACTAGTATATAACAACGCAATGCAATTTATCAACTTCGTGAGTTGTTCAGCGTTTGAATAACAGCAATGACGTATTTTTTGCAAGTATTATAGCCTATTGTACGAGAGGTGTTCATTAAGTTTCCACAGCCATGTGTTTTTTTTTAGAACGGCTGTAGTGGATTTTTATGAAATGTGTTGAAAAAATTCTTCAATCATTCCTGAATATATTTCCACATTAAAAGGTTTTTTAGAAAAGGTTTCATAGAACTATCGGTGCTTAAAAATGGTGTGCAAAGGTGGAGTCCGAGGATTTACGAAGTTTTACGAATGCAATCATTCAAAGTTATAAATGTACATGTAGCGGTTTTAAACCAATTCATTTTGCACACGTGTCTTCACTATTTCCAAAAGTATCATTCGTAAAGCATCTGTCCGAGTACCCTTAATTATTAATGTATTTTAAATATCACTGATACAGATGCATTACCATGTCCCTACATCAGTCTAATAATTTAATTTACCACATTATGGGCCCCCCATCCTGAAGCAGGCCCTAGAGCCGAGGTCCTAGCTTGCTGGGCTCCCAGGCCAGGAAGTTTAGCAGCTAGGTCCCAGGACCAGTATTTTTCGCCGGACTCCCTTTCTATCGTTACGGTTATGTTGTTCTACTGGATTCAAGATAAATTAAGTAAGGTGCCATCCATAAAGGACGTCCGGCAAAGGGAAGGAGGGGTGTATGTGGAAATGGGACACAGGTGGACAGGAAGGGGGGGAGGAGGGGTTCAAGGTAAGTGGACGTCCTGATGTCAACTTGCGTCAATTAAACTGTCATCAGTTTTAGATGATAAATTGATTGCATTGGTTTCAATTTATAGGCAAATTTTCTGATTCCTTCAGCTTACAAAGCTTGCATCAGCTATTAGATATATTACTGTCCCTGAATGGAGAAAATTAAGAGCTCATTTTGGCTTTTAAAACTGGGCGGTTCGGTATTTTGTTGGGGGAAATTCCCTGTTCCCTATAATATTCTGTAGGTCTGTGGTCCACTAATGGAAATGTTCTTAATGTAAAAATTTATAAAGTACATATTAAAAATTACTTATGTAATCAACAAGCTGTTTTCAAAATTGGACGGGACTTGTGGGGGGATGGGGGGTAGCATAAACATAACAAGGGCGGACAGAAGGTAGGGGGGGTTTAAAAACCTGGAAAATACAGGACGTCCTTAATGGTTGATCCTTAAGTTTTAAGACGCCACGACGGCCCCTCTCATCCAGGGCCCCCAGGCTAGAGCCCTGTCACTTTTATCCCCCCTCCTTTAGTGGTGGTCATGAACTGTAAATCTGATCAATTATAATTCATTAATTTCTGCTGCTTAAACTGCGACAAATTTATGATATCAAAGGTTAATGGTAGCAGTCTTTTGATTAGAAAATTGATTTCTGCAAAATATGACCAAAATAGGCTTCGATTGAATACATGTACATTTAATTACTGTGTTAGTTGTTTTTTCTTTTGATTTCGTTAGTCATCGCCTTTATTCCCTCTTTCGATGAAAGATATTCATGACGTTGATCATGCGATTTGTCGGTCATTGAATCTTAATGTGATTTTCAGTATAAATAATCTCGCCCTTGAACCGCTCTTAGAATGAGAATTTAAACTTGAATTGAATCCTTGCCTTGACCATTTCGATTTGTCTGCCAATAGAAAATACATTCGTTATTTATACTCGTTAAATCTACAGTCCTTTTGTGCTTAATTTTCATTGCGGAGACCTTGCGGAGAGATGAATTTGAAGTTAGTTTTAAATTAATCGAAATGTTTTTAGTTTTCTGAATGGCTGCAGCGCCATCTGTGTACATTTTATTTTAAAAAAACAGGCGTCGTAGAAACGTATCATTTTTGCAGATTTGGCTCTTAAAGATCTCAAAATTCCTAAAAGCATTGCTATTTTTTGAATTTTTGTTTGGAATTTATTTCGAATAATTTTTAGAAGTTTTCCCATTTTTGGTAATATATATATACCTTCTCAACCTTTTTTCTAAATAATCTGATTTTGTTTTGGTGCCAACACCGCACATTAAAACATCACCTGAGAATTCTAGAATAATACTAGTTTTTTGTGTAAATTTCCGCAAAATCTTAAAATATTTTTTTTCAAGTTTTATTTCACAATTTGTTTCCTGATTTTTTTCACAAAATTTGCTTCATAATTTTTTTAAAAATTTGCTTCATAATTTTTCTTAAAATTTGCTTCATAATTTTTCTTAAAATTTGCTTCATAATTTTTCTTAAAATTTGCTTCATAATTTTTCTTAAAATTTGCTTCATAATTTTTCTTAAAATTTGCTTCATAATTTTTCTTAAAATTTGCTTCATAATTTTTCTTAAAAT
>JAQGBX010009024.1:0-10063 GCA_034698745.1 Megaphyllum sjaelandicum
AATATTTGCCCGCTGGTTGGCGCTAGTGGTCAAAAAAATTAGAAGTAAGAATGATAAGTACCAACGAATGCAAACCCTAACTTTTGTTAATTTCTTCTAATTTTTTTTAATTTTTTTAAATTTTATAAAAATTTGGAACATGTAACTTACCGATGGGGCTGCTTTCGGTGGGAATGTAGATCGATTCCGGAACGACGTTGAAGACGTTGACGAACCGGAAGACGGGATTCTTGAACTTTTTCATTTCTTCCACAGAATCCGTGAACTTCTTGACGAGCACCCGGAAGCGACTCTGGAACATGGTCTTGGGCATGACGATGCCCACGGTGATGGTCTCATTAGCGGTAAAAGGTTTGGGTCTCTGAAGGCCGGTAAATCGGCCGGACGGCGAAGGCGACACGGCCGGCACCAAAGGCTTGACCAGCCGGCCATCGCTAAAGAGTAAACAGAAGAAGAGGAGGACCAGCAAGGTCAAAGGCAACATGGCCACCGTTCTGGGGAAGTCCATCCGCGGGCTTCCATGACATCCTCCGCCCTCGCGCATGCTGCGTGTCCTTCCGGAAGATCAACGTCCGAGATGACCGACAGTCATCCTCGGAGGTCTTCGGAGGCTTCCGGATGTCCAATACACCTTAGCACCGCAAGACGCCAGGATACGGAACGGCGCATCGGAACCGGGTTTCGAGAGCGGCACTTACCGGACACGTTACCGTAGGACCGGTCAGTTACCACCGATGGATTTTATTCTATCTTTCGAATAGGGTCTGGGCCAAAACCAGGTACGAAGACTTCACGGAGCTTCTGGCGGCACTTCCGAAGCCAAGAAACCCGGTATTATCGCTCAGTTTTCACGATGCGGAACATTACACCGAATGACCGTAAGTGACCACATTGGCGTATTCCGAACCTTCCAAGAGCCCACCGAACACCGTTCCTGCACCGATGCTAGGCAATTCCTATTACCGTACCGTTAGCACTCCGCGGAACATTACCGTATTACTGTTGGTACTGCACGGTGCTAACAACACGCATAAGTGACGGTGTTGTGGAGATTTTCCACTCGGTAACCTTCGAACCTTCAAGATCCTTCAGGATTGTTCGAACCATCCAACAATTACCAATCCAGTTAACGCAAATTCGATGAATCCTGAATTCCTTTCACCGATTCTGATGCAATTGATTTCCAGTTACCGCAAGTTACCGTATTAACAATCCAGTTACCGCAAGTTACCGTACTGCCAATCCAGTTACCGCAAGTTACCGTATTAACAATCCAGTTACCGCAAGTTACCGTACTGCCAATCCAGTTACCACAAGTTACCGTATTACCAATCCAGTAACTGCAAGTTACCGTAGTGTCAATCCAGTTACCACAAGTTGTCGTATTGCCGATCAAGTTTACCGCAAATTCGATGAATCCCAAATTTCTTACACCGATTCCGATGCAATTATCATCCAGTTACCGCAAGTTGTCGTATTTCCAATCCAGTTTACCGCAAATTCGATGAATCCCAAATTCCTTTCACCGATTCCGATGGAGTTTCCAATTAATTTACGCTAAGCGGCATCTCGAGTATCCATGGTCACCGGAGAGCATCCTCGGTACATCCGAGCATCGTTCCATCGTAGCATTCCAGCAGCCTGCAAGATCCCCCTGCAGGCGAATTTGGGTACAAATTTCACCCAATAATTCCAAATAATTTCACGAAAATTTTACGAAATTTCACGAAATTGTTAGATCCGTGGCATCTCCGGAGCATCCATCTGGCTTCTCCTCGATGTTGGCATCGGTTCCGGATCCGGATCGAGAAATAGAGTTGGAGAGGTGATGCTGCTGCGGCTTAAAAATCTGAAAATACGATCAAAATATATAGTGCCTTAAAAATCCCGAATTTATAGTTTTGAAATTTGAGCTGAAAAATGTGAGAAAAAAATGATAGAAAGATTGAAAATAGAGGATCAGTTAAGAGGAGGAGGATCGGAATCCGCGTTGCGGATGAAAAATCCATCCATCTTTTGGGGGGCCATGGATTTTTAGAAGAGTGGACACAAAATGTACTCACGATTTTCTCTGGAAGATGTTGTTTTCTGAAGAAGCCAGAGATAAATGGATGTTGAGAGGATGTTGAAAGATGTTAATTTTTGGACTAGCATACGGTAGCGTATTTTTTAATTCCAACGGCTCCTGGATTCTGGATCCGAATCTGTTTTCACATCGATCGATATGATGCTGTGAGAATGCCTTCTGATGGTGGCGACGGAAGCGACATCTGGCGGATCCAACTGCTGATGAATAACATCAGAAGAGTAGGAGGAAGAAGGGAGGAAGGGGAAGGGGAAGGGGAAGGATCCCGAGGCAAATTGAACGGAAAAATGCCACACATTTTAAAGAGGAGCCATTTATGAAGAGATAAAAGGAACATCCGAGGTCGAGTCAGAAATTAATGATTTAAAAATTACGACCTGAATGGAATTAATAGAATTGAAATGAATTAAAATGATAAGAAAAATATAGAATACGTAACGAATTAAAATAAAAGGCATAGATGAGAGCAAATTTTTTCCGATATGTTTCAAAATGTTTAATATTTCTCGAGAACAAATTTAATATTCAGCGTTTTTTGAGGATATATTTGTAACATTTTTAACATTTTTGAGTATAAACTTGTACAATTTTCAACATTATCAAATTTTAAAACTTTTCCGAATGCAAATTTGCAACTTTTTTAAATGATTTAACCTTTTTTCGAGTAAAAAGTATCAAAATGCTGATCATTTTTCGAAAATTTGTAATATTTTTAACCCTTTTTGAGTATAAACTTGTACAATTTTCAACATTATCAAAATTTTAAACTTTTTCCGAATGCAAATTTGCAACTTTTTTTAAATGATTTAACCTTTTTTCGAGTAAAAAGTATCAAAATGCTGATCATTTTTTGAAAATTTATAACATTTAAACCCTTTTTGAGTATAAACTTGAACAAATTTCTGCATTATCAAAATTTTCCACCTTTTCCGAATGCAAATTTGCAACTTTTTTTTAATGATTTAACCTTTTTCCGCGTCAAAAGTATCAAAATGCTGATCATTTTTTCGAAAATTTGTAACATTTTTAACCCTTTTTAATATAAACTTGTACAATTTTCAACATTATCAAAATTTTCCACCTTTTCCGAATGCAAATTTGTAACTTTTTTTAAATGGTTTAACCTTTTCCGAGTAAAAAGTATCAAAATGCTCATCATTTTTCGAGGATAAATTTACGAAATTAAACGCATTTTTTTTTAGACAAATTTTTCAACCCTTATATATATGCATAAATTTTCAAAATGTTGCGCTTCAGTCCGAGTACAAATTTTGTAAAATGTTAAATTTTTTCAGAATATAAACTATTACAATTTCCGAGAACAAATTTGCAATATTTTGAAAACTGTAAAGTGCGAATATTTTAAAATATTAAAAAAAATTTTTGAGCTCTATTTAGAAAATTTTGGCAATGTTTTCAAAAAAAAGAGAAGGGAAGGAAATGCCCGGAACAAACATCCACGTTTTCCCGAGGACAAACTAGCAACATTTTCCACATTTTCGTTTCCTCAAGGACAAATTCACAAATTTGCAACATTTTTAACTGTTTTCGAGTAAAGATTCGTAAAATTTTCAACAGTTTCCGAGGGAAAAATTTTCAAAATTCTCAACCTTCTCAGAGTATACAAAATGTACGTTTTCCGAGTACAAACTCGCAAAAATTTTCCCGTTTTCCCCAACTATAAATCTTCAACATTTTCAACACGAGAAATTTGCAAAATTTCAAAACAGATTCTGAGGACACATTGGCAGAAAAAGGACAAATTCACAAATTTGCATAATTTACAACTGTTTTTCGAGTACAAAATTTACCTTTTCCGAGTACAAATTTGCAAAAATTTCCACTTCGCGAAATTTCTAACATACACTGAGGACAAATTGGCAAAATTCTCAACTATCTCAAAAATTTACGTTTTTTCCAATACAAATTCGCAAAGTTTTGGACGTCCGAATGAAGAGGGGGGAGGAGTCCTGATTGACCGGACTTAATGTGGACAGGGGGTATAGGGGGAACCTCCAATTTTGGGCAAATTTAGAGGACATCCTTTTTTAAAAATCCCCTAATAAATTAAAATAAAATTAACTTAAAAATTCCTGTCTATTTCAGTTCCTCATTAAATCAATTTGAAGTTAGTTCAAAAATTGGAAAACTAAATCAAATTTTATTTTACCAAAAAAAAATGAGTAAAATATGAACAATGCTAAAATAAAAACAATAAAAATGTTGGCGCTTGAAACTAAAATCGAAGTTGATTTTATTACCAAGTTGTCGTGAAATTGACATCACGGGTAATTCGGACCCTTGTAAAAACATTGACCATGCAGCGTCCGAAGGGCACCTTGACCAACTACAGTAGAACCTCTTAAGTTGACCACATCCATATGTTGACCACCTCCTTATGTTGACCAAATTCTAATACATTGGTTGGTCACCATATTAATACATGGGAGATGGACATCCATATGTTGACCACCTGTGTAAGTTGTATGTTGACCACCTGTGTAAGTTGTACGTTGACCACTTCGGCTGTGACACTCAATGTTAATTTACTCTCTATAACCTGACCAGTTGGCCCTTTTGCTGACCTAGGTATGATTAATCGCTTGCTGCGTAGCTAGTATTTGAACTATAGTTAACATGCAAGCACTTTTTTGTGTGCAAAAACTGTTTTAAACCAAAGTTTCGGTTTGAATTGTTGGTACATCCTACAATTACTGAAAAATTTCAGTTGATTAATGTGACATGATGGCCCAAAGGAAAAGGTTGATCTTTTACATTTTCTGGAAAGCAGCAGCCAGAGAAAGGGGGCAGAACATTTTGGTGTTAGCAAGAGATATATGGATTGGAAAATGCAGATCAGCAACAGAAAAGGAGGAAAACTCCCTCCTTTTAGAGACCCCAAAAGAAAAGGACATCAACCAGTTAATAATGCACCTAAAGTCATTTGCTGTAGATAAATGCCAAGGCTTTTGCCGCTTACATTTTTAATAGGAATAAGAAACAGACCAAGATTGACACTTTTTTTCCCGAACAAATAATTAAACCACGGGAAAATCTTAACGCATTTTGGATTTCACTATTCTTGATTAGCATATGTATGATCTTGTATGCTATCCTCCAATAAAAGCATACGTTCTCCCTATGTTGACCTTTTTATTTCCGCCCTTGGGTGGTCAACTTACGGAGGTTCTGCTGTACGTGTAATGTTACATAGATTGTTATATCGCCATTTTGTTTTCTTTTTAGCTTTCGAAGCGTGTTTGAGCAACGCGGAATGTTCGGAGCGCACCATCCGTGCTTACATGGCCAAAAACGGACGCGACTGCGACAATGACCAACGCATCACGTGTCACGACATCGCCCGCATCCACAAGGCAGGTCCACTCGGATGTCACAACCAATGGGTGGACAACACAGACTACTGGAAGGTCTTCTTGCAGTGCCAAGCCCTCGGATAACCAACAAGGACATCGATGGACTGACCAATGCACTCCACGTGTCCATGGACACCGACCAAAAGAATCGACCAACAAAACAACTGACTATTTGCTAGACTCCAAATTTGGCCACATACGTGAAGAAACTGACAGACTGACCATGCACTCAATATGGCCATGGACACCGACTGACCGAATCGACCAACAAAACAACTGACCATCCTCTATAGAGAGTCCAAATTTGGCAACATCCGTGACCAAACTGTCTATCGGACTGACCATACACTCGACGTATCCATGGACACCAACAGAGCGATCAACCAACAACTGACCATCCGCTACGACCATTGGACTGACCATATACACTTGACGTGCACATGTCCATGAACACCGACTGACGCGACGTACCGATCGACCAGCAACTGACCATCCGCTAGAGTCCAACTTTGGCCACATCCGTGACCAAACTTCACAGACTGACCATTGGACATCTGAGTACAAATTAGGCGGCTAGCTATATATACTGACCAAAAGATCATTTTGTCCAATTTGTGCCACATTTGTAACCAACTGACCAACCGACCATGCACGCACTCGACGTGTCCAAATTTGGTAACACGCACCATGCATGCACTGACCGACTGACCATCCGCCGAGATAAACTTGAGCCACATTTCGCTTCGACTTTCATGTATTTTCAACTCTTTATACTGTATACACGTGAGTTTCTGGAGTTAATAAACACTTTTTTAAGTAATCATTTTGTGCAAGTTTTATTTCATTTTTAGCGGATTTTAAGGGCTTTTTGATCGAGAGCTATAATTACGTAGATGTTCTCAGGGGCCGTTCATTATTTACATAGACAGCCAAGGGGGGGGGGGGAAGGGGGTCTCGTTTTGTACCCCATTGTCCAACCAATTGATGGGGGGGGGGGATATATTACAAATGTCTACCTGGACACATGCACTCTTTTTGCACTTTGCTTTTGCTAATTACTGTAAATTTACTAATATCAAAAATTTAAAAGATTCGCATCATAAAAACAACCAATTCGTGGTTAAGCATCAATAAATCAGGGTTATTCCAGATCTGGAAAACCTGGAAAAGTTAGGGAGAGCTGGGGGAATTTAGAATGCTTATTTTGAAAAAGTCAGGGAAATTCTACGCAGTCGTGTTGTCGAGTTCCCATCATTATCCGAGTATACAAATTTGCAAAATTCTGCACTTTTTTACGGAGTAATGTACAATTTTAAAAAAAATTGATGGTTTTTTTTTCCAAGTATTTACATTTTTAACAATTTCCGAATACAGAATTGTCAAATTTTCAAAATATTTTCAACGCAATTTTTTTTTAATCTTTGCATTTTTTTCTGTCATTGAAAGTTGAAGATAAAATTCTGAGGGAGGAGGGGGGGGGGGGCTGTAAATATAGCATACAGAATGTAAAACAAATTCATATTTATAGAAATGAGGGGGGGAGGGGGTGCACTTAATGCACATGTAATTTATGTGGTGGGGTACCGTAATTGTCTACCAATGTCCACCTAGGGGAGGGGGGGGGTGTTAAAAAGTGGTAAAAATGAGTTTATGTAAATTATGAACGGCCCCTCAACATTTCTTAGTTTTGTAAGAAAACATTTGGGATTTCAACATCTTTTTCAGATTGTAAGACAAAATTTGATGACTTTTTCAAGACTTTTTCAATATCCTGCTCTTTGTTAGTATATTTTTTGAAACATTTTCAATCTTTCCATTTTAAACTTAACGTACATTTTCCATCAACAGTTAAGTTTTGTAAGAACTAAAGTAAACACTTGGAATTTCAACGTCTTTTTCAATATTTTCCAAATTTTACAGGCTCTCGCAACAAATACCACTTGGTTTTTAATCTCTTCGTTAGTAAAAAAAAGCAACTAAACATTAATTATTACAAGAAGTTAATGTTTCAATTCCCCCAGATCAGGCAAGTGAATTAAAACTTGTATATATAAACCGGAGATATATTGCGCAATTTAGTCATTTTACTGTAAGTTATTGTTTGTTTTTTGTGACGAGCATTATCTTAACTTTAATATTTTAGGGTAATTATCTTATCAAAATATTATCACGTTACAATGGCCATGAAATTTCAAGCTGACATGAATTTAAGACCATCTCATCACATCTCAAAGCTCACATTAGTAAATATGATTATACGATACAAAAAATGATATCTTATCAGTATCATTTTTTGTATTGTATACAGTCATATTTTAAGTCCTGAATATAAGTGATATAAGTCTTGAAAATTATCAGAAACTTAAAAAAAGAGATGTATAATTCTGATAAATATTTTTAGTTTTATTTTCGATTTCTAACTAAACACGGCGATGGACGTGCTTTCTAGTAAGTATATCGTTCAATCATTGCTATACCATACTTACTGTATATGGCCATATTAAGGCCCACATATAAAATTTTGTAAATATGGCCAGACCAGAAATTGGCCAGAATACCTCAGATACGGCCGGATTTGGAGATATATGGTCATATTTATTTAGATTTGGAAATATAACCAGACATTTTCCAGATTTGTAGATATGGTCATATACCAGAAATTGGCCAGAATACCTCAGATATGGCCAGATTTGTAGATATGGCCATATTTATTTAGATTTGGAAATATGTTCAGACATTTTCCAGATTTGTAGATATGGTCAGAACAGAAATTGGCCAGAATATCTCAGATATGGCCAGATTTGGAGATATAGCCACATATAAAGGTATATCTTACCATTTTTAAATAATCTACATATGGCTATTTTCAGATATGACCATATTTGGAACCATGTATGCCATATACTTAACCCAAGTCTGGCAATATGTATTTCCACCTTATTATAGAATTAAAATTTTTGAAATTTAATCGAATATATAATTACAGATGCCGAAAAAGCGAGAATTTTAGCGAGGATATACGACATTGAATTTGTGGATGAAAATGTGGTTCGTGATTACCGGTGTTGCGTGTGTGATAAAGTCGCCATTTATCATTTTTATGCCAACTGCAAACACGTATTTTGCTCAAAATGCCAAAGCAGATATTTCAACAAACCATGTCCGGTCCCTACTTGCCAGATCAAGATAGATGACGTAATTAGTTCCCGTTTAATTCAATTTTTTAATTGTCAAAAATTTGCTCTATAATAACTTCTAAAGAAATATCAAAATTAATGTAAAACTAAAAAACTTCTAGCACTTATATATATAGCAGGGTTCCTCTAGAAATTTCATTTTCAACTTCCCTGACTTTTCAAGGTTTTTTAAAAAAAATTTCCCTGACCAATGACAACTTGAAAAATTGACACTCGAAAATATTTTTGTAAATTTACTAACGACAATTTTTAAAAATTAACATGAACATTTTTTTTTGTAAAATTTAATTTAAATGGTTTAATTTTTAATGTTACTAATTTGTGCTCGGAAAAAGTGAAAAATTTTGGAATTTTGTACTCGGAAAGCGTGGAAAATTTTGCAAATTAATACTCGGAAAACGTGGAAAATTTAGAGAAAACGTGGAAAATTTTGCAAATTAATACTCAGAAAATGTGGAAAATTGTGTACATTTTTTCAGTTTTCAACTCACAAAACTTGAAAAAAATTGCGAATTAATGCTCAGAAAACGTGGAACATTTTGAAAATTTTATTCAGAAAACGTGGAAAATTTTAAAAATTAATACTCAGAAAAATGTGGAAAATTGTGTAAATTTTTTCAGTTTTCAACTAGCAAAACTTAAAAAAAAAAACTGCACAAATTAATGTTCAGAAAACGTGGAAAATTGTGTGTAAATTTGCACATGAAAAACGTGGAAACTTTTGCAAATCTGTTCTCCGAAAATGTGGAAATTTTTTTTGCAAATTTGTACTCGGAAAATGGGCCTTGAGCTAACCTCGTAGAATTATTATATTTGGATCGCCAAGACTCCAATGAATTTTCCTGACTTTTCCAGGTTTTTTCATGTCTTGGGGAACCCTGTATAGAGAATTTTACATAGAATTACTAAACAAATCCTGTAGTTTTCCTGTTTATTTTGAATCTCAATTTAATAAAAGAAAAGCATTTTAGATTCTCCCTCCTTCCCCCCCTCTAATTACTGCGTAATATTCAGATTTAAGTATTTTAATATTTTAGGTACACGAAGAAAGAAAGTTTGATTTGGAAATTTATAAATTGCGAGTTTATTGCTTGCATAAAATCTATGGCTGCAAAGAAATTCTAACATTATCGCAATTGTTGGTAAATATAGAAATATATATAGGTGTTTTTGAACTCATGTTACAAACTCAAACTGGTGTTAAGAGTCGACCGAGGTAAGCATTTTTCACCAGATAACCTAGGGTCTAAAGGTCCCTATCAAAAAGTTACAGTAGAACCTGTCTAAAATCAAACGCTTGGGACCAGGGGAAATTTTGATGTTAGACATGTTCATCCAGAAACAGCTGCAAAATAGGGAATTTCCCCTTTTTTAATTCTAGATGAGTCACTAGCTATTGGGCATCA
>JAQGBX010009025.1:0-10062 GCA_034698745.1 Megaphyllum sjaelandicum
AGGAAAAATTGCCATAATGGTCAGGCAAAGTCAGGAAAAGTCAGGCAAGACCAATCTATAAAAAACTGGCAACCCTGCAAAGACATAATGAAACAGATTGCACTTCTGGGGAAATTGATTACTTTGATGTGGAATGGTAATGTGGTGGCGGAGTTAGATGAAACTGACAGGCTCCCTTTCGGACGAGTTGGAGTTTTTGGCCTACCTGCAGGGAAAGACACATTTAGTGTTTGAAAAACTGATATTGGACAATTTTAACATTTTGACACTCTGCTTCTTGGAGAAAGCATAGAGACTTCTTAGATCAGCGGGGGTAATGTCAAACTTTTTGTTTAAAATCGGGAAAGGAACACCTTAGTATGCCTCATTTGTGGAGTACTTGAGGTAGGAGTACAGCATATGCTAACAGTGTTACTATGTTAAGTCTGTGATGGAGCTATAGAAGGTATTGTTCAGGGATAACGATATAGATTATACAATAGAAGAGGCATAAAGGGTGAGGGTGAGGAAGTCACAGCAGGTTTCGCACTAGGCTGTGGTATCGGATATTATAGTGCTTTTGGTGGCCACTATTTAAGACCAGCTGTATACTGCATATAACGGCTCAACCCATGATGGGAGAAGTATCGGGCTGTTCTATCCTCCTTAGCGAAGACAAAGTTAGTGGCCGGATCATGCTGAATACTCCCTGAGAGTTGGTGGAGACAAGGAGATTAAGTGTAAAAATGTACAGAGTTGAACCAGGTTGTTTGGAGCCACGTCTTGTGTTTTCTGGTCACTGCCTTTAGAACCTGGAAGGGAGCTATTGGCTGCGGTGTGACGCCGGCAAAAGAGGGGTTCTCTGTGTGAGGACTAGCTCTAGTTGCTGGATGGGCTTCATCAACTCAGTAAAATTAAATGCTATTACTTTTTTCTGTGACATGTGACTGCTGACACTTGCGCTTGAGACCTGATGAGGATCCATGTGCATGTGTAGGTTCGCAGAGATCAGTTTAAACAAGGTGGCCTTCCTTGTTGGAAAGTGCCATATGTTTTCTCACTTCCCAGCCAACTGGGGTGTGGGAAGTTTCGGCTGCTCAGGTCTCCTAAGCGGGAGGTCAACTAACCAAGTCGCAGTAGATTGGTATCCTAGTATCCTAGTATCCTAGAAGTATCCTAGAAGGGGACAAAAATTATTGTAACCTGTGGGAGATTGTGAAGCTCTGCTTAGTTTTATCCCATGGCAACGCTTCAGTAGAGAGGGGTTTCTCCATCAACAAATCAATGCTTGTCGAGAATTTGACTGAAAAATCCATAGTATGTCAATGCCAGGTGTTTGATGGAATCTCGGCTATGGGAGGGGTACATTCAGTACCGATAACTGCAAAGATGATTCAATCAGTGAGAGTATCTCACAAAAATATCAATATTTCATGGAAGAGCTGAGAATGCTGAGAAAAAAACAAGCAGAGTAGAAGAAGAAAATTTGATAAAGCAATAAAAAGTCTTGAAACTGAAAAAAAGAGTTCTCAGTTGGAAGAAGCATCTATTGATGAACAAATTCAACATTTTTACAAGAAACTGAAATTCTGCAACCCTTCTAAATCATTTAAAAATAATTAAAATTTTGTCAATTTATTGAAATATGGTCAGGAAAAGTCAGGAAAAATTGCCATAATGGTCAGGAAAAGTCAAGCAAAACCAATCTATAAAAATTGACAACCCTGGAAACAGAAGAACTTCATGTTGCTATTTGTTTCCAGTTGGTTCTGGAAACAAAGATATGTTTTTATGTAAGCTTATGTCTGTAGAAACGCAAGTTTGTTTCTCGAACAAACCAACCAAACCAAATAGCATACGACTTGAAGTTCGGGCTTTTTAGTTAGGTATGTCCTAATGTGGACATACCTTTTACTGATGCCAATTTTGAGCATCAAATTTCAGCTACAGTTAGTTTGTAGGCTATATCTGACCAAAAACCTTCAGAAAGAGGTTTTCTGCAAGTTATGGTTGATACTTTTTCTTCATTGAATCGATATTCGTGATATTAAACTCGAAAACCTTTTTTACCCTTCTCCTTACACCCCCTCCCTTTTCCACTAACCATACAATTTGTAGATGTAGTTAGGGGCGAGACAATTTGTAGATGTAGTTAGGGGCGAGACAATTTGTTGCCACTATCATTATTTATTCATGCTCTAATAAACCACTTGAAGATGGAAAATTTCTTATTTGTAGCCTATAACAGATTAAATAAGCCCAATTCTTGTGTTCACCACCTTTAATGTTTTTTTTTTGTAACTTTGACTTGCATATAAATTATGGCCTTACTTAGTTTATGGTATTCATGTTTGTGGAAACCTTTGTATCCATGTATAGTGCTGTCAGACGAGCCCTTATGTTGGCAGGGTTCTCAAAGCTAAACCTGGAAAAGTCAAGGAAGAATGAATTATTTTGAAAAATAAGTCAGGGAAATTCAACGTATTGATATTTTCACAATCAAATATTAATGCTTCCACGTGGTTAGCTCGGGGCCCATTTGCAACCTAAAAAAAAAAAAATCAGTGCAAATTTTGCTAAATTTTTAACAGCTACCGAGGAAAAATTTGCAAAATTTTCAATTCCTTTCAAGTTCGTAAAATTTTGAACAGTATCTGAGAAGAAATTTTAAAAATTTTCAACAGATTCTGAAGACAAATTGGCACAATTCTCAACCGTATCAGAGTACAAATTTTAAAAATGTACAGCCTTTTCCGTGAACACAATTTCAAAAGATTTCAAGATGATCTGAACACGAATATGAAAACTTTTCAAAAAGCCA
Source organism: Megaphyllum sjaelandicum (assembly GCA_034698745.1). Taxonomy (NCBI): domain Eukaryota; kingdom Metazoa; phylum Arthropoda; class Diplopoda; order Julida; family Julidae; genus Megaphyllum; species Megaphyllum sjaelandicum. The sequence goes on from JAQGBX010009025.1 coordinate 2,801, forward strand.
TTCTTAATTTGCTCATCTTACAAAATATCGATACAAAACACGATTTGCAAAATCGTGGATGATAACGATCATGTTAATTTTGTCGTTGATCAGGGAAATTTGTTTAAAATCTTGGAAAAGTTAGGGGAGTTGAATATGTGACGAAATTGCCTTTGATATTCACCGGATATGGCGGGCTACTTGTAATTTGGAGGGATCAGTTATTTTGAAAACTTGTTTGACCTGATAGTTTGACCCATTTCAACATAACGTTTATAAGCTTGCATTGTGGATGAAATTACATGTAGAAACGTTTTCGAGTTCCTCCTGATGATCCTGATTCAGTAAACATGATCAAAAAGAACTGTGAAATACAAACCCTTTTGTAGGAATGATGCCAATTGAGTGCCTGTAGACTTGCACCTGCATGCGAAATAAAATATAAACACCTTTAATAAGCCTGCCTAAATTTATGGCGTACCTGTGTAACTTTTAGATGGAGGTTGGCCTAATTGAATCTCATTAAAATGTTCCCTCGTGTTATTAATAAGTAATGGATCATGACCATTTTCCATAAAAAAGCGTGTATAGATCATAGAAAGTTCTTTTTTTTTTCCTCGTGATCGCTGGTTTGGCGAATTGGGAACGGAAATGTCAAAGGTTACTTAAGTATGGGTCGATTTTTGTATGAATTTGGCAAGCCCTGATTACGAGCACGCCATTGTTGCATGCTTTTAAGTATGGGGGCTCAACACCTGATGTAGCCTGCATCAGTTTGTAAGGTTCGTTGGAGGCATCCGGCCATTAATTAATATTCAAAATTCTGCTTCAGTAACGGGAGTAAAGGCTTCCTATTACTTTGTAGACTGTATAATGATTATACTCAAGGATATACCAATTATTATCAGATGAATCAGACATTTTCTTAATTGATATCCTCTTTGTTTATTCCATTGTTCAGTAATACAGCCAATATTGCTACAAGTGCAGTACAGGTCTCATTAAAAATCATGAAAACCCTTCAGCTTTACATTAAAAGGAATGTTTTGTAATAATACGAACTCATGGAAACTTCTTTCCCGTATCATTTTTGGTTAAAAGTTTAAAAAATATCAATTGCAATTTGCTATGCCCCTGATAACCTAAAAATCCACTCATTAATTACAGCAAATGTTTCCTCCAGACCTGGAAAACCTTGAAAAGATTAAATTATTTAATTTTTGAAAAAGTCAGGAAAATTTAGCGTATTAATTTTGTAGCATTCCAAAATTAATGCTTCTAGTATGTGGTTAGCTAGGGGCCATGCATTTATACTTTTTAAACAGATTGCATACCAGTTGTTCAAATTTCGTTCATTCGATATACAGTATCATTTGTTCATTGTCGGCACCTCATAAAGACAGTTTAAAGAAAAATTTGGTTGAAGTTATAGGAAGTGTCGCAAAAATTTGAACAATTTCAGACTGCAAGTTTGCAAAATCATGAACAATATCAAATGACAAGTTTGCAAAATCAAAAACAATATCAGATGACAAGTTTGCATAATTTTGAACAATATCAGATGACAAGTTTGCAAAATCATGAACAATTTCAGAGGACAACTTTGCAAAATTTTGAGTTTCCGAAGACAAACATTTTCCAAATTTACAGCCTTTTCCGACTGCCAAATTACAGAAACGTCAACATTTTCCTATAAGAAACATTTTCAAAAACTTTTCATGATAATTTTGCAAAATCATGGATTACATTTGCATATGTCAATTTTGTCGTTGTTCAGGGAAAATTGTTTAAAATACCTGGAAAAGTCAGGGAAGTTGAATATGAAATTTCTGGGGGAGTCCTGAACCATATATATATATACGTGAATCTAACTGCTTTATCAGGATTCCCCCAGTCCTGGAAAACCTGGCAAGAATGACTTATTTTGAAAAAGTTAGAGCCCATTTTCTTAATAGAAATTTGGGAAATTTCCCACGTTTTCAGTGGGAAAATTTGCCAAATTCTCTAGGTTTTCGGAGTACAAATTTGCAAATTTTCCACGTTTTCCGAGCACAAATTTTCAACATTTTCAAACATTTTCCGAATACAAAATTGTCACATTTTTAAAAAGTTTTATGCAAATTTTTTAATATTTTTAAAAACTTTTCAATGTTAGTTTTCAAAATTGTCTTATAGTGAATTTTGAAAAACATTTTCCAGTGTCGATTTTGCAAAAATGACACATTGTCATTTAATTATATGAATATTATAACATTGAAGTAAATGTGTAATTTAAGATTTTGTATGCTCAAAAACTCATTTTACTGAAACTGAATATTTTTCAGGAAGATGTGTCTAAGAACAACATCTCTCCTAAATAGTTTAGCATGACGATGTTTTTTAAAATAGAAATTACAGGGCATGAAAACAACTTGAACCTCATACAGTGTACATGCACATGTCCGCCTACTTTACAAAAGTAACAATTCTTAGAGAAGGAAAACTCGTACCGAACTTTTCCACTTCCGGGTTTTGGTGACTAATATTCTTTCATAATTTATTATTATTAATAGTATCCCGAGAGCGCGGGATAATTACGCCTCCAAGCGTATTGTTCTTTTACTAGGGTAATATCACATTCACGCTGCAACATTTGAATAAGCCCATTATAAGGGGGCCTTCATGAAAATATTTGTCCATAAAATCCATTGTTAATGACATACAAGCATGCAAAGCTTACTATATTGAATGGAGTGCTTTTTTCGAAAATTAACAAAAGGGGATCTCTATGATATGCATTCCCGTTTTATAGGGTGTCTCGCCCAGTGCTATCAATAGTTGAGATATTTTTCACTATGTTGTCTTCTGGCCTTGTCGTGGGTTATCTGGATGAGCAATAGCAAACTTGCCAAACTGCAAAAACAATGGTTGAAAAAATCCGAAGAAGTGTACCAGATATCTGCATGGTACTGAATATATACGAATTTTTCGCAGGCACTGTTTTTTTTTTTTTTCGAAGTTGTTCTATTGTTCATTGATTGGTTTCAATGTTCTATTTAAACTAATTTCTATTTTCTTTTTACTTTTTGTTACTTAATGTTTTTTTAAGCTTTTTATTTCAATTTTTGTGTGAATAGATTGATTGATTGATAGATACTGAGGATTGTTACATAGTTACCCAGTTGCAAAAATAACAGATTCCTTGGAGTTCCATGGAGTCCGAATTTTTGGCAAGATGTGTTGCTGTGAAGCCTTACTAAATTGTAGGCAAACCTCCTCTCCATGTCGTAAAATTGAGTGTCGTTTACCTTCAATAAGTGTTTAGATTTATCCCAAAAAATTGTTAGCTTTTTGATGATTTGGAAGAATTTTTTTTCAATATTCCAATTTTGTCAAATATAATGTAGAACGGTAAATAAAGGAAGAAAATGATGAAGATATCATTGCATGACTTGCTTCTGACATTTTACAAAGTCGAGGTTGCAGTTTTATCATTTTTATTGGGCTATTATAAGAGGCGTGCAAAAGAAAATACATTTACGGTATATGCAGATGTAGGTATGGATCGAAGACACTCCATAGTGTAAATTGTTATAGATATCAGTATTAAATACCTTTTGCTCGATCAGGTTTTGGTTAACGCGTAAACATCGCACCTATATACGCTTCAAAATCGGCACATTAACTCAACATTTTTCATTTTGAGATAAAGCTATAGTTTTAATACACGGTTCTAAGGTAAATTCAGATGTTGTTTTTACGGACATGTCGTTGAAACATGCCAATTAAGGAAAACATCGCACCTATACGCTTCAAAAGTGGCACAACTCAACATTTTTCATTTTGAGATAAAGCTATATAGTTTTAATTACATGTAATACACGGGTAATTCTAAGGTAAATTCAGATGTTGTTTTTGCTGACATTTCGCTGAACTTAACACCGTGATAAACCGGAAATCGACAATAAAGAGACGCTTTTATACAGTATGTCAGCTCAAATTACCGTGCTTAAACATTTCAGTTTTTTACTGTACATCATAGCAGTTGTACATCTAAACGAAAATAGCCTATACATTTTCAGGACGATAACAGCTATTCATTCGAATAAAAATTAGTTTTCACAACGAAAAAATTGCAATAGAGTGAACTGAAAGACCTTATTTTATTTTCGAAATCCAACTTCCTCAAGCCAACCATGTATAGTTACGCATAAAACGAAACTGTGCGCAACCGTTTAGTTTCTGGTTTTGGAATGCAGCTTTCACGTGGTGTGACATTCCTGGAGAGGTTCCTCCAAGAACCCATAGAACTACGGAACCTTCCTTGAAGGCCAGTAGCCTAGGCCTAATGGTGAAGTGGTCACCATTTGCTTTGAAGCCCCTTTATGAAAAAATGGGCGGATTTTTTCCCTAAGAACCTCGAATGAACCTCACATTTTTAGAGTGTACGTGTGATCGCAACTACAATAAGCAACTTCAAAATTTGACTGTCAATGCCGAAAATGCAATGTTCTACAGTACTGCCCTTGATTTATTGCTCTTATACATTGTACCTCTAACTGCATCAATTTTATTCTGGCTAACATTGTTTTTACGGGTTAGCACCTTCATGACTGCTCATCGAAATAACCTCAATTTTTTTTTATTGTCAAACTTTGTACAGTATGTCTTGGTGGTGAGTACAGTACATGTACCGTATGTACACTGTTTGCATAAACACATTTAGAAGACAACATGAATGCTGTTTGCTGCAGTCTGTACTGAGCTATAGATATCAGTATATACAAACACCTTTTGTTTGAGGTTTTAGGCAACATACCTGTATATCATCAAAGCGACATAAAAAGCTTAAACGAAACGATTGCCACTTCCGCGAGACTATACATGTATGTAGTCTTGCAAACCATAGCGGTATTATAATATGGCCAAGAAAATGACTTTTATATGGCGATATGTACATTTACGATGGTTGATAAGATGAAACAAGCAACAACAACATGTGTAAACTAGTGCAGTACATGTATTATCAGTTTTGGGACAGGAACCACTACGGTTCGAATGCTAATGCGATATGACTAAAAATCCACGTTGACTTGTATAGGCATATTACTGCGAAATTGTTTTGAAACATTGAATTCAGCATTTCATCAGTTGTTTTTAGCACCTCCTCGAGATATCTATGCTTGCCTTCCATTTTGCAATTGTGTCGAGGAATTCATCAAGGTTAATTAAGTTAATAACAGCTCACATTACCCTGCTGGATAAACGAACGTATTTATAATGAATTCTTGGCTCGGCATGGCTTACTAAAAGGCCCATTAATTGGTTTAACAATTAATCATGGGTTAAGAACGCTGCATGTTTTTAGTTGTACCCTTGCTCCAGGGGCGAGGTTTTGATATCATGGACTGTATGTCTATCGTAGAATTCAAGTACGCATTTTCTCCTGAATGCATGTATAAACCCACTGGCAATTGATTCATGCATGAGTGTAGGCGAGGAGGATTGCTTACTTGGTATTTAATTACACCATTGCTAAATTTAGTCGTGACACATTTCCCATTTTGGCCGGATGATTCCTTCTCCCTTTCCATTTTGACCAGGTCGGGCATGTGCTCCACTGGCTGAATTATTTATGAGCACTCACAGAAATGCTATTAGGTCTCTCGCATTTGTTTACATGCATTTTTGCTGGCAACAAGTATTGTCTCTCAAAACAAGCCGGAGTGCAGCGATTGGGCCACCCTGAAATATGTACACTGTACGTTTATTAGCATTTGAAACAAATGTCCTGAAGAAGAAGGGGTGTGCAAAGCCGGCTTTAGTTTGGAATTATGGGTTGTGCTAAAACGTATGCAATCAATTAAGGCATCGGTTAGTTGGTTTGTGTCAAAAGCGAAAATTTGAAGCATCGTTGTTAACATTTAGATGGCGCCATGGTCTCTGTTTTGACCTTCGTTGTTAGAAATCCAAAACTATATCATATCATGTACACGCATAGTAAATTTATCTCTGATGTTTTCAGTTCTCTGCTTGCAATTCAGTCTGTAGCATTTTTGATATCTTAAATTGTACTGTTTTATCAGTACAGTATGAGGTCGTGTAACATGCTTTAATCATTACTTTTGTTTTTTCACTTTGAAAATGCTGCCCACATGCCGAAAAGTGAATCAAGTTTTCAACATTTGAAATTAAGGCATGGTTGGGATTGGGGGAGGTACTGATAACGATGAGTTGGCTTTATTCCACGTGCCTCAACCAGAAAATACCTGTATTTAAAGTGAATAGTGCCAGTTTTGATGGTATATCGAAAACAGAAAAATGGTTGTTTTACTAAAAATGGCCGGCCTAATGTCTGGTACACGCTAACACCAAACCAAACAACAAACCAAACCACACCAAAACTCCAAACTTGAAACTTTTCTGGTTTGTGGCAGCGAAAAAAATGGCCTAGAAAACTGTGTTCCCCAAACTAAAAACTAGAAAATCATGTTTGCGAACTAAGTTTGGCGTTGCCGTCAAGTGTCGCGGTAAGATGAAAGGAAAATAGCCAAACGTTTTGGCGGTGGCGCTGCTATCAACGCTTCGTCTGCCCGATATCGATGATACTGCAGATGACAGCATCCCCCCAAGTTCGTGTTTTTCAAGAAATCTGTACACTGCAAATCAAAACGTCTGAAATAAGACACAAAGTTGCATCTTATTCCTCACCATCTAAATTCATAAATCTTAAATTAAGATGCAACTTTGTTAAGAAGGGCGCCCATTAATATGACACGTAACACAAAGCAAATACTTTGGAATCATAAAACCGAGCTGCAAAGTATGTAAAAAATAAAACGCTGATTCATGGTGTATATTTCAAATACAGAATGTTATAATTAGCAGACATGTACATGTACAACACAAGGGAAAGCTGGTTGGAAAGATGGTTGGAAAACTGTTAGTTGCAACTAATTCAAGATGCATTTAAATTATATGCATCTTATTTTTAAAATACCATCTTAAGTGTTTCATGAAATCCGAAAATGTTTAAGTTTAGATGTAATTTTGCCTTTATTTAAGATGTCCATCTTAAATTAATATGAATCTTTCAAAAAAATTACATGTTTGACTTTGCAGTGTATCCTCCCTCTGTCGTCTGCTGAGTTTTGTCAACATGGTTTGTTGCAGTGTGTATACGCTCAGGCTTTGCAAAACTAGTTTGTATAAATTATTTTTTAGAAACTAGTTGACGAAAGTTTTTGGTTTGTGGTTTTTAGTTTTTGGTTGGTGGCAAGTGCGTACCCGACTTGAGATAGTTA
>JAQGBX010009026.1:0-10060 GCA_034698745.1 Megaphyllum sjaelandicum
TCGGTGTCCCCATCCCCCCCCCCCTTAATTCGCCAGGAAAGCAGTCATTCCCAACTGGCCATTTATTACATTCGTGGTCAATGGTCATAATTGATCTCGATGCGCGTTTTTTTAAAATAATTATCATTGAAGGTAAAAGATGTACCGGAAACCCCCAAGATTGCGTTTTTCAAGTTTGCGAAGTGTTGCGGCCGTTTGAGGGCGCCATGGCTCAGCGTTTGAACAATGGCAACGGATGGCGCTGCATGGGTTGCTCAGATGCAGTCACTATCAGAGTGGCCACAGGTCAGGGAATAAATAAGTGGTCAGGGAAGTCAGGGAAATGTCAGGAAAATTTGTGAGTGGTCATGGAAATTTTCCCAAATGAAAGCAAAATGCTCTTCCTGCACTCAGTCTGCTATAGCAGCTCCATCCCCAATACTCTTCAGCTAGACTGCTAGACTCATAATGAAATCTAGTGTTTTGCCAAGCTTCTCATTGCAACTGTTATTTTATTTTTCATTATGACAAAAAAAAATGATATGCATTAACAAGTTAGTTTTGATCAGGGAATTTTGGATTTTAGTCAGGGAAAAGTCAGGGAAATTGAAAACGAAAATTTTGTGGCAACCCGGACTATGTACAAGGAGAGATAAAGGTCATCACACACGAGGAAAGTTATATCTGGAAATAAATTGAGAGACGTTGCTTGAAGTTATTTCAAACTGAAACAAGAATATATCCCTACAGTATATGCAGATGTGACAGCAGTGCTTTAATTACATCCTATGACATATGTCTTTCCTGATTGGCTATCCAAATGAAAGGAATTTTTGTGTGTGACTGTAAAACCTATGACATCAGTTTATTTCCAGCAATAACTTGCTCAGAATTGGATCGTTTTCTATTCTGGATATATATCTGGAAATTTGTTTGCGAAGGAAATATTTACCATCACACGGCGAAATATCAAGCAGTAATATATCTGGAAAGAAGTTTCGGGATATAATTTGCCTCGTGTGTGACTTTAGATCATTTTCTATACTGGAAATATATTTGCGAAGGAAATTTTTCCCAACACACGTGGACATATCAAGCAACAACATATCTGGAAACACGTTTCGGGATATAAATTGCCTCGTGTATAACGACATAGCCACTGATCTTCGAGTTCCGGCAATGGTTGTACATGTACTTTAAACTTCAAACTTAAATTCAGCATTTGAAAATTTTCAAATTACATTTTCGGGGTTTACTGGCCGTTTTTGAATACGTCTATTCAAAAGGTTTCATCATGGTTTATTTAAATATATTCAGCTAATTGAAATAACTTTTAAATGCAGCGATAGATGATTGGATTATTCTCCTTTGAAGTATTAATCTACATGTACCAGTACACATACTGTATCAGATACCATTAGCTATAATGGTACGATTCAGTCAATGTTACAACCAACAGGTATATGAATAGATTACAGAAAAGTAAAGCGAATCAATCCGAACCATCCTTAAAATATTATAAAAAAAAAACATCGAAATACAAATTTTTCAAATGCTTTTTTTTCTTGTTCCCCTTTTCTCGTGGTCACTTTTGTAATGATTCGTTTCTGGTCAAATTTTATGTAGCAACATCTACGTGTACACCTTATAACAGTAACCTCAAATTAGTCCCTTCCAAACGGAGAAATATATTTCCATCAACCCTGAAATATCCGCCATTAGCCTGCTCGTTCATAAATTCTGCACCCCTTGACTCTTGAACGCCCCTTCACTTCGTGTCCAGCATATTTATGAGCGCCCCACTCTAAAAAGTCGATGAGCGTGGACATCATTAAAATCTTCCGACTGGCTATTTCAAATTTTAACTAGCCTCTTGACCCTTTCCAGCTCTCCCTCTAAAATGAGCCGGTCCTGATTTCAACATTCCTTCTGTCCGTCTCTCCTCTCCCCCCTGACCCCACCCCCCTCGGTCCCCTCGCCGCCCCCAAAACCCCCTAACGACCCCTTTGCTTCCCCTTTCCAGCACTGGTCATTGGTCAACGTGTCGCGTGCCTTGCCGCATGCAAATTAGCGTTGAATCTGCATTTTTGGCTTTTTAAAATGCAAACTTAGAAACTAAGTCCACTGACCATCCCTTAAGCTTTCCAAGTTCGACTGAGTGACCCCTCGCTTTTGCCGCTGGTCGAAGCCACCCCATGCACTCCCCGCGCTGCAGCTTATCCCCCTCGTCCAGCGCACCAATCCTCCGAGAGATCAGGAATTGAAGAGATGCAAATTTTCCGAGTTTGAAATGCTAACGGAATTCTGATAATTTTGATTGATTTTGTTTGAAAGAAGGGTTGATGTAAGGGAATCGAGTGGAAAAGGAGGGCGAGCTCACGCTTCGGCCAGGGATGCGAAGGGGTCAAGGGATGGACAGCGCACGATAAGATGGATGCAAAGCAGGCGTTTTCCTCACTGGTCACTTCCATTGCACTCAAGCCTTTCCATCCATCCTTGCGGGCAGAAGGAGAGTCACTTAAAGGGATGATAAAGCGAAATCGTACAGCTTTTGAAAAACAAAAGCATGCATGCTGGAAAACGTGGCGTAGATAAAATGCGATAAAATACACAAATGATATCGAAAAAAAGTCTTATTCCGTCCGACATGTTCTTCGGCAACTTTGGACAGAATCAAAAATTCAGAAAATCGGAAATACTCCAGCGTTATTTTCAAGTGTTTTGTTATCCGTGTCATATTGTCTAGATAACACTTGTCCGCACCAATATTCTGGGGATGTTTATATGCTTTAGTTTTTGTTTATAGTTATCTCTGAAAATTTAAGAGTTTGGATATTTACATCCTGCACATCTCATTTCACAGAGGCACTAAACCATGATGTTCCTATACGATGTCAAGATAATACTGATAGTCGGGATTTGACCAGTCAAAAGCCAAAAAAAAAAGCTTTATTCAGATTTCAATTCTCCGCATTTCTGATTTCTGCCCAGAAATTGCACGGCAAAATTGTGAGAATTCTCCATTGTATTTTCTGTGAATTTCTGGGCTGTGGAGAAAAGTCCAACCCTTGCCGTAGAAACCGATGAGATGTACGAAATCTTCGGACAACGCAAATGAACCTTTTGCCTCCGTGTCAAGCATCACGAAAATAATTGCTGAGACTCATGCAGTGCCGAAACCTAAAACTGTGAGCATCAGTTGCGTTTTCTGTACACCGCATTTCAAATTCTCGAATTACAAAGCAAGTACGAAGTACGCCAGCAAGGACCATAATTAGAAACAAACTAGAATGTACTTATAATCTGTAACTCGAGTATCAATCATTGCAGTTAAAATGCGGTTTACAGTGGACTTCCGATTGAACGGCGTCCCTGCGTACTTCAAAAATAATATTGGCACTGTAGTTCTTTGAAGATCTGAGGGGAAAATTAAGGCTACGAACATGTAGGTCTGATTTTCATTAAAGAAAAACAGCATACAGGTTGAGTCTCCATATATCCGTGGTGATTCGGACCAGTCGCAGACGTGTTTCGGAATATTTGCGTATATACATGTACCTAATGAGATATCTTGGGGATGGAAACCCGACTCAAATCTAAATACGAAATTAATTTATTTTCATGTACATCTGAAGGCAACGACTTTAAATGACCCATACTGGCCCATACATGACTAAATGCACTTGTAGTTTGGTCAAACCAAATAGCCGCTCCTATTCCTGACAATCCATTTTCAAAAAACTAAGACACTGAACACCAGGACCGTTAGGACAATCTTGATTCTTGATGGACTCCTGATCTTCCAGGTTTTTGTTCTGGTGTGTCAGTGTGGACTCCTGATCTTCCAGGTTTTTGTACATTTTTAATATTCTTATTCAAAAAGCACGCAGAAGAAAATTGCGGCCTACTGTTGATGGAAGTCACAGAACGCGGCATTGCTTCGCTTTGGAATGAATGCATTTGAAGCAATTTAAGAGACAATTTCGCAAAAACGTTCAATTTCTCAGTTCCCTCACTTCCTGTTAGCAGTTTTATTGACTAGCAGCCTACAAATGGCAAACTAAACGAAACGGAGGAGTGAATCCTCAACGACGGTGCGTTTCAAACCAGAATTGACCCTCCGCATTTAGGGGCAGTTACCACTTTTGTCACCCAGTTCAAAAACTGATCCGTTTTACGCTATTTATTTCTCCCCCGGCCAGGAAACACGGAAGAAATCCCTTAACTGCCATAACATTGGCATTCCGCGCATGTCCGAAAGACGGGATTTGAAAAGAAACCCGGCGATTTCCTTTCCAATCAAATCTGGGATTTCTGCATTTTCTGAGCCCCGAAGACTGAGGGATTTTGGAGATTTTACTACCGTCGCTGCGGAGGAGGCCGAGGGTCAGTTGGTCATGAAAATGGAAAACTATTATGCAGATAAGAGGGGGATGAAGGGGTGGCAGCAGGGTAAGGGGGGGTTAAATGTCAGAGGTCAGCCTCGGTCCATTGTTATCATCGAATGGCGCGGAAGAGAAATGACGGAATTCCTGCGAATGTTTCTCCAAAAAATGCCAATTTCAATTCAAACGTGAATTAATTGAATTTTTCTTCTCGGCTCGAAGCGACCTCGGGGTCAGGCTTTAGTAATTAATTCCGAGCCGCTGCGCCTCCGAATCGATGCGAATGGCAAAATTCGGTCTTAACAGTGGACAATGGCTATTTAAAGTCAAGAAGGATTTATGGAATTAATGTTTGAATAGCAATCGGGGAATATCACGCCGCCGCTTATTAATGAAAAGACTGTCAGAAATTTGAGAAAGCATGGACCAGTGGGAAGAACTGGACGCAATTAAAACTCGGCAAATATTTCCTTTTCGCCAATAATCATTCATTCGTGTTTGGGAGGGCTTGACCCTCCCCCCCCCTTACACGCTATAACGCAACTCACGTAGTGGTCAGTCTGTTGCTCGTCCTGCAGATGACCGCCTCGCTGCGCTGGACTTTGGCCTCGGCTCGACCAATGGCTATCAATTGGAAAATTAAAACATATGTTGAATTACTGACCCCGGGGTAAACAAATTCGATTGTACGAAAAGTGCTTACCAGATGTCAGAAACCGCCTTTCGCATGTTGAGACCTGAAAACAAATAAAAAGCGTTAATAAGATTTTGTGAGCTGTAATCAGCTGATGGGACACTTCAGCTTGGCGCAGTGATCGAAATTGCGGAAAAGTCATGAAAATTACTCATGTATCATATTCGTAGGCCAACTAAAAAGTTTGGAAATTATCCATGTTTTTTTTTATTTTCTCAAATTCCCCCAGAATTATTTAGAATATTTTAATCACTTTTTTTAAATCAATTTCTTTAGATTTAAATTATACTCAACTTTGGATTTTTTTATGAGTTTCTTGTCCAGTTTGAATGTTTCCAGTTTATTTCAAGTTAAGAAAAACACCGGGCTGGACAAGACGTGTTATTTCACACGCAATCATGTTTTTGGAGAAATTTTAAAAAATCTTCAACTTATCAAGAACAAAAAAAAGTCGGTGAATTTTGTCTTGTCCAAACATACTCAAGAAATTGCTAGCACGTGTATTCATGTACATGCATATTGTTATTTGTTTATCCAGTTAAAAATAAACAAGAAAATCAAAAAAAATTGTTCAATCACCTGATTCAATTCAATGTACTGGGAAAAATGCACTGGTGCGTTTTTGCCTAATAATACAAATCTGCGCATATCACATGAAATACGAGCGGGCATTGCAGAACCATAAATCTAGTCACCATTTTATTTAAAAATAAACAAGAAAATCTAAGAAAGGTTTGTTCAATCAACTGGTTCAATTCAGTGCACTGGGAAAAATGCACTGGGGGTTTTAAACTTCTAAAAATAGGACAGTTTTGCCTAATAATAAAAAAATCTGCGCATATCACATGAAATACATGTACGAGCGGGCATTGAAAAACCATAAATCCAGTCACCATTTTATTTGATACATATCGCACCCTTGCTTCATCAGTGACACAACTCTAAATATTTCATTGAGGTTTGATGCTTAGTAATCCATAGTAATGCATGATAAAATATTGTCATTTAGCCAAAACTCTGACAATCTAAAATGTGTTATTCTTACTGAACATGCATGCAGACTCGAGTTCATTTTGCTCCACCAGAATTTGAAGATTTTTAAGTTGTGCCACTTCTGTTGTCGCTATATCGTGTTATACAAAATGCGCCACAGATGTCGCTGATATTTCCCGCTGCAACAGAGCATGGCCAAGAACCATGAGCGCCACTGTACTCACACCATTTTGTAGCAGCATGACCTACAACATGTCACGCGTCATACGCGACGCAACGATACGATACGATAGTGATCTCCTTTCAAACGGAGGGCTCTACAAGGAGCAATTGCGTTGTAGGAGATTCTGTTGCTGGAAATGCACCATAGATGGCGCTAGCGTTTCCGCGAAAGCAGTCTCGCCTTAGTTCCACAACAGGAACAACGTTGGTGATCCTTCGAGCACTTACGTCATCCTCCAATTCAAATTTATTTACCTCGTATATGTTGGTCGAAAGTCATTTGTGCAACACAAACAAACGCACCTTGATGAGGCACAAGTGTTTCTAGTTTTTTTTTTCGACTATTCGCTAACGGACCACCTCCCTGTGTGAGAAAAACGTGTCGGCCATCTTGCGGAAAACTACCATTGTTTGCTCGGCATCGGGAGAGACACGTTTTTACTTGGAAGTGATTCAGCAAATAATACACTTGATATATGGCTTTATTAAATAAGCGGGAGGTAACGAGGACCCATTTTGCGAAAACACCTGGGCAGAAAGCGAAGGCATATAGACACAAAACTCTTTAAAACTTGCGGGGAATAAAAAAGAAATACGGAGTGGAGTGGATCCAGCAAACGTTCTCAATATTTTATCGCTCCAGACATCGATAACATTCATTTAACGTTCTGGAGCGAACCACCTGTGATTGTTTAAGATCTGGCGCTCATTAATAGCGAATATGTGTGCGCTGCATTCAAACCAAGCATGTGGCAAGGGCATTGAGGACAAACGTTTCATGACGAGTTCTAATCCAGACAATCTACGATATTCTGGTATTGGCACAATGAGAAAGCGCAGAAGTTACATGTAACGTTACGCTACCTACAATGTATGTCTCCACTCAGGGTGGCCACACAATTTTCAGTTTCCCTAACTTTTCCCTGACTAAAATCCACAATTCCCTGACCAAAACTTACTCGTTAATGCATATCAATTTGTGTTTGTCATAATGAGAAATAAAATAACAATTGCAATGAGAAGCTTGGCAAAACACTAGATGTTGTTACGAGTCTAGCTGAAGAGGATTGGGGATGGAGCTGCTAGCAGACTGAGTGCAGGGAAAGAATTTTGCTTTTATTTGGGAAAATTTCCCTGACCACTAACAAATTTTCATGACTTCCATGACCAATTCCCCCCTCCCTGACTTCCATGACCTGTGGCCACCCTGACACTGGAGGAAACAAAAGAACTTCTTGCTGCTAATTGTTGTCACATGTTTTTGGAAACAAACTTATGTATATTACATACTGTACATTTGTGCATCTGGAAAGATTAACCTTCTGTAAGGACATAAGTTTATGTTTCCAGAAGCAAATGACAAGAATTGGCAACAAAAAAATAAAGGTTTCTTTCAGTGTTGAGTAGCTTTACATGTACACTGCATCGAGGAAATGCTAATTTGACATACAGTATTTTCGTTTTAAAGGATTATAAAGGCTGTCACAAACGAGGAAAGTTATATCTGGAAATACTGCATGTTCAAAAAGTTCGGTTTTTAGAATGCGAACTACGAGAAATGGAATGTTTTAATTTGTCAATTATAAAACCATAAATGAAGTCTAATTACTTTGAGTTTGAAATTTTCCTTTTTAAAAGCCATGGTTAGTAAAATGCTCAGAAATATGCGCTTTACTTTTCGGACACGCCTAAACTTGCCAAGATTCCAGATATAACTTTTCCCGTATGTGACGGCCTAATTTACCTCGAGATTTAGTAACCATTAATTGGTAATATTTAGCTAGACTCATTTTTAGAAAGTTTAAATCTCTCCTAATTATACAACTTATCAAGAATCCAAATCGGAAGGAATTCAATATCAAATGCGAAAGTTTTTAACAGACGATTTGTATTCTTGCCAAAGCTAATTTGTTTAAAATTAAAATATCCGGAAAAAATAATCACACGTTCTTAAATGAAAAGACAAAATACGGATTGAATAGCGAATTCCGAATTCGGATATTACCAATTTTTGGTTAAAACGAATGCATTAATTTTCGAGTTCCCAAGTATTCGCACAATTTTACTTTTACGTAACATTGCGCGAATGCTGGTAAACTCGATAATTCATTCGTATGTAAACTTTAGACAATTAATGTGAAAAAGCAATAAAGTATGTTATAATGGGGAACTTCCCGATAAGCACCTTCTCAGTCATATTCGCGGGGTAGGATTTCATCCAAACTTCGATGAGACTTTAATTCTTGTTGTTGAAGTCAAGTTTTGTCTGACTTCTGATAATACGAACTATACGGTTTCCACGAACAAATTTTGAAATCCCTCGAAATTCGTCTTAACGAGGTTGGACTGTATTACTTACAGGCATACAGTATCAGGAGTTGTGAGATTTCTAGCATCGCATGCAATTAAAACGATGCAATTTTGAAGATCGCACATAACCGTTAGTATAATTTCTACCATTGTGGGCAACGACTTTAGATATATTCGCTTCGTAATAGTGATGCATAATTAGCCGCCATGTTGGGTATCCGTGCAGCAACGTGAAACCTGCGAGGATTTATCACTGAGTATATGCTCCATTCATCGCTGATTATTGAATTAATGGCTCGTTCGTTCGCATTTAATGTTAGCCTGAAAGTATTTTGCGGCTCGATTTAGTGTCGAGCGAGAAAGGTTTAATTGCCATTCGGCGGTTTTTGGTAAATGGGCGCGCAACAACCACAATTTGAGAAATTACTTTTTATATGAATGTCGATTAATTAATCAATGTTGATTTAAAAGGAAAGCCGTAGGCCGGGTTTCACTCGACCCCTCGTAGACACAGCTTTTCATCAAACTTCGCAATCCTAAGTTGTAACGAGCAATTGTGCCTTTCTAACGTTCCATTTCCGCCAACAGGTGGCGATAAGGCTATGACGCTTCATGAACACTCCTGTTTCAGCGAACGAACTGTGCAATTGCAACTGTGCAATCGTTTTACAAGATTACCATATTCAGGGTTCACCCAGACCTTGGAAAAGTCAGGAAACTTGAAAATGTCTCCAAAAGTCAGGGAAGAATGACTTATTTTAAAACTTCAGGGAAATTCAACGTATTAATGTGTCACAATTAATCCAAAATGAATGCTGCGTGGTTAGCTCAGGGCCCATTTGCAAAATTTTCACCAGTTTCCAAGGAGATATGTTTGTACAATTTTCACAAATTTCCGAGGACAAATTTGCAGAAATTAAAATTTTTTTTGTAATGTAGATTTGCAGATTTCCAACCTTTTCCAGCAAAAATTTTCAAAATTTTCAACTGTTTCCGAGTACAGATTCTCAAACTTTCCAAGGACAAATTTTAAAATTCTGAACCTTTTCAGAGTATAAATTTTACATTTTCATACATTTTCCGAATACAAATTGTGTATAAATAATTGTAATTGTACTTTTTTAATTTTTAATTATTTTTCGAAATTGTCATTATATTAACCAATTACAGTAGTCAAATTGGTTAATGTTGACATTGTCATCAGTCAGAGAAATCTGTTTAAAAAGCTGGAAAAGTCAGAAAAATTGAAACCCAGTCAAATAAATTTTAAAAATTGCAATATATTACTATTTTTTACCAAAATATCAACAGGAATACCAATTTTCAACTTTGCTTAGCACGCGTTGTACAGCAGCCATATTTTTTTGAGTACATGTACAAAAAAGCTTTGGTTTTAATTCAATTCAGAAGTTATGATCAGGAGAGTATTGCAGGCGCTAATCTATGTACGCGGAAATCGTTCTCAAATTCAGATGAG
>JAQGBX010009027.1:0-10059 GCA_034698745.1 Megaphyllum sjaelandicum
ATTTGCAAAAATTTCCCCATTTTCAGAGTACAAATTTGCAAAAATTTCCCCATTTTCAGAGTACAAATTTGCAAAAATTTCCCCATTTTCAGAGTACAAATTTGCAAAAAATTTCCCCATTTTCAGAGTACAAATTTGCAAAATTTTCCCATTTAGCAACATTTCCCTCATTTTCAGAGTACAAATTAGCAACATTTCCCCCGTTTACCGAGTATAAACTATAGTAACATTATCCACGCGTTTTCCGTGTACAAATTTTCAAAATTCTCTAGGTTTTCCGAGTACAAATTTTCCACATTTCCCGAGTACAAACTTGCCAAATTTCCCACTTTTTCCGAGCACAAATTTTCTAAATTTTACGAATACAAAATTTTCACATTTTAAAAAATTTCATGGACTTTTTTAAATTTTTAAAAAAATTCTGTTAAATTTTAAAAAATAATTGTCGTTAGTAAATTTTAAAAAATATTTTCCAGTGTCAATTTTTAAAAATAATGTCAATTTTTCACGTTGCGCTTGGTTAGGGAAATTTTTTTTTAAAACCTGGAAGTCAGGGAAGTTGAAAATGAAATTTTTGGGGGAACCCTGCAGCTTTTGTTGATGTATGTACAGTACATTTATAAAAGGAAAGGTATCTGCTTAAACACGGGCAAAGTCAACGTCAGCGTTATTAACAGTTTCTTATTGTACCAGCAAGAACGATTTGAATATGTTGATCGCGACCAAAACTACAATAATGAGTATTTATTTTTTTTATTTCCTAATTTTAGAGTCCCGCATGTACAGTGATAAAAAGCCTCCAAAAATGCAGTTAAACCATTTCAGAAAGATCCATGCCTTGGCATATACATGTACCGGTACTTATTTTTGATGGTGTCCATTTCAAGTCGAAGCTCTAGCCCACTATCTGAAAATCAAAATAGAATTTTCACAATTTGGATATGTAATTAGGTGACATGCCTCCATTGTTTGGTCCGGGAAGTGCTATAGTCAGTCGGAAATTACTCTTCATTCTATTCATTGCTTTAAAAATAATTATTTAATTATTAATTAAACTAGAAAGTTACGAAAGGGGAAAAAAAACTTCAAATAAACGTCCTTTAAAAGTAGCTTTGTCATATAGCGCTTATTTTTTCCTGTTAACTTATGGCACTCGACATTCGTTGCATGTATAGATTTTGCATAGGTGACTTTCCCTATATATATACCAGCATGTAAAGAAGACAGTATAGGAATCTCCAATTTGTAACAGGAAAAGAAAATTGCTATTACCAGTTCACTCGAGATGAGCCATGGCGCATGCGTAACGTTGAATCTGATTCTTCCAAGTAATGCATTGCATCTGCAACTCCTCAGATACCAGTATACATGTCTAATGATGCCTTCCTCGATACTGCAGACACAGAATAAGGGGATCAATGGTTAGCTGTATTCATCCACGGGAGCAGAGCGCTAGCTGCCATTCAAAAGCCTGCACATCACCATATTGAACGTTACAAAATGAAATTATCGGTAAGCCACCGAACTGAAAACATCGGCGTCATGCGAGACTTCATGCATGGGCTAGCTTGATGACCATGCCACAAGAATTATAATGAGTACGACTACGAGCTTGTCTAAGCCTGTCAATGCAAACACCGCACGGTGTTGGAAGTAAATTACAAATCAATGTCCTTTGAAATGGATCAAACGAGATTGTATTGCCTCGCATTCTTTGGAGTGGAATCGCTAGTATTGTCCAGGTCTATACAATCGTTAGCTGAACTTGAATTAACAGGCTGGCCACAGGTCAGGGAAAAGGCAGAGTGAAAAAAGTTGTCATGGAAGTCAGGGAAATCTTCCCAAATAAAAGCAAAATGCTATATCCCTGCACTCAGTCTGCTATAGCAGCTCCATCCCCAATCCTCTTCAGCTATAGACTAGTAACAAAATCTAGTGTTTAGCCAAGCTTCTCATTGCAATTTTTATTTTCTTTTTCATTATGACAAAAAAAATTGATTCGCATTAATGAGTAAGTTTTGGTCAGGAAATTTTGCATTTTAGTCAGGGAAATTGAAAATTTTGTGGCCACCCTGACGGTTGAGGTTCAACCGTAGCCTAGTAGAACAGACAATTAAGCAACATTAGCCATTACATGTGGATGCTACGTGTGCAGTGATTGGACTTCTAATCACTACTGTTTGCTGCTGTTAGCTGTTTACTGGGTTACATGTATACTGTCGAACCTCCACAATTGTTTCAAGTTGAGCTAACGTCTCGTCAACGGTACCATTGTTTATCAGTTTGGTGTGCATATACACTGTAGATTGTTTTTGGACTTCATTCCTCAGTTGTGTTTGCGAGGTAGGCAAGGAAAAGCTGTACCTAGAGCCAAAATTACTATCGCGCCGATGAATCAGTTCCTTTGTTTCAACGAAAACGGTCTCGATGTTGACTAATAATTGTGAACGCCTACGCGACACAGTTTTTTTGTTTTCGAGGTTTTCTTAGGTCGTATGCCTCCTCGGGGGTCGTGTAACTTTTCCCCGTATTTTTGCAACATGCCCAGCCACGTTTCTTGGTACCCCCACCGGTATGGCCTTTGGAAACGCACCAACGGCATTGGGGAGTTCGGTGCTCTTGTGCCGAAATTCATGAGGTTGCTCACCATGTTCGCTCCCTGCTCATTTCTGAACAAAAACCGTTGAATGAAAGAAGGATCACCTGGGACACTGACCCGAACCTCTCTCTCGCTTGTTGCTAGGTACGAATCATCCCCAATCGCGAGAAAGTGGAAGGAGGAAAAAATAGTACAGTTCGTTTTGGTGCAGGTGTACGCACGCCATGCAGGAAATGGAAATGCCCTGGATGCACTTCGTATTGACCTGATTCGTGCGGATCTAGCACCACCGTTTGTGGCTTATGCGCCATAAAAGAGCACTTTCTTGATTATGTAGGCCTACCTCGTTGCCTCGCCAGAAAATGTAAAATTTCCATCGAAACCAATTTTATTCCCTTCGAGATCAGCACGCCTGGAAATGCGCATGATTAGACTCGAAGAACCCAGTCTGCTCCAGAGAAATCGATTTTTATATCCGGTTCTCGCGTAATAGGCAATAATCGGCCAAAGAAGTCTTGAAAATGCATTTTTAATTTTACTCCTTCCCTCCCCCTTCCTTCCCTAAGATATAGCATAGGAATATAGGATACAGGATAGGCATGCATTTGCAATATTAAACCGTATTAAAAGGATTTCACCAGATGTCAGAATTTGATCACGTCATCGTGTCTCATACGAGACTTTTTGTACTCATTTCTGTGGACAAGCAAATACAGCTGTGCACGAAGGTGTTCTCTTTTGTGTTCGCAGCTAGCTATATAAGAAGGCGTGCGTTCGTGAGCTAATCGCACCATTGCGTCTTTGAATGTTTAATTTTCAGAAAATTTTCAACAAAAGACCTCGCTGCTTTTGCGCTTGAGCGAGACAGAGCTGCCGAATGTGTGAAGAGCCTCGATTATTGCTGTCGAAGAGGAACCAACCTGCGTGCATGGCATTGAACGTGGAAAAGTATCGATTTTAAGTAGGCTGCATTTTGCGAAATTCACCAACATATCGATAGTGCGCCGATGCAGTTCGATTCAAACTGTTCTCAAGTCTGTACATGACTGATACATTTCAACTTGTCTTTCATTGTAGAAGCGAATACTTGCAGTAGTACTGTGACTACTGTCCAGTGCGTGGAAAGTTGTAGTGATTATTGATCAGCTTTCATATTTGTATTAAAGTATTTTCGTTATGGTATTATTTGAGACTAAACTTTTAATAGTTTATTTGTATTTGGGGTTATGATGGCAAGATACATCAATCATTAGCTTGCGGACGTGCTTCTATGGTTTTATCATAGCCTACTGCCTTAATTAGCAGAAGAAGCATTGGGTCAATTCTTGTTCAGATCTAGAACACGCTGTACACTGCCTGAACACGTGGCTTTATGATTTGCTCTGTACCATTTCTTCGATCGTTTAACCTTATTTTGTGTATAAGCTTTAATGTTTGGCTGTTGGACAAGTATCAAGAGTATAACAATCGGAATGTATTTCATAGACAACACCGACAATATTCGCTCGAAAAGGTTCTTCACACTTTGCGCACTTATTCGGAATCCGAGCAAACTCCCAATTAATTTTTCGCCACGTTTTTCACCAAAGTGGACGAGTCGAAGCTCATGCTCATTTCGTATGCCTCCACGGTAACAGATATGGGGTACGTGCACCCTAAGGAGGAAATGGAGGCAGTTTTTTCCATTCAAAAGCGGCCTTTCATCGCATGTCCATCCTTGACATTTGCATAACTGCCCTTCGTGCATGCAGATAACAAGGGCCCGAGGGATTTTTCCCTTCTTGGGTATTTAAAAGTTAGTGGGAATGGCCGCTGATGGTGGACAGCAACCCTTTCCACCGCGTTGGTTCGAGATGGTGAGGGGAACTCCCTTCGGGTTCGTTGACCCTAAATTCAGGATGAAAACCCATTGCTGGTGCCGTCGTGATCTCTGCGTGGGAAGTGGTCGAAGAGCATTCTTTCTGAATTAATCATCGGGAATAGCATTATGCACGGAGAAAGAGAAAAGATGCCGCATAATGATGGAGCACCTGGATGAGGATCGGACAATAGATGGCCCGGCTTAAACTTCTGCACTAAACCTATAACGCGAAACGGTTTACCTAGCTATCAATGCATTCTGCTGTCCAAATGGGTCATCGAGAAGTTATCTTCCAGGGAAGTTAGTGGAGGAAAACGGGCTTGCTCAACGAGGTAACGGAGCAATTTCCACTCGAATTTAAATCAATTAAAAGCTCCTCACCTTAATTCGGGTCACGGTTGGGCGCTTTTTTATACCTCCCACTTTTCTTGCCCCAATTTTAAGAGTTTGAGGCACCCTCCCCTCCATTTTTGGGTCACTAAATTGTTTTCACAATAAAGCACTGCGCTGTTTTAACAGAGTCGGTCTACGTGTGTCCATTGTCGTTAGGTTCAGCTGGGTTATGCAGTTGGAATCGTGTGCTACGTCCTACCTAGCCTTATTTATCCCCCATTCAGATCTTCGCTTATCAATGCAGTTAAACAATGGCTCGTTCGAATAAAACTGAGCATGTATTGAAAGAGAAAGTCGGAAGAAAAAGTTGAATCGAAGATTGGAGCGAAGCAAAATCAGTTCGCTCAGCTTCCACGCAGACAGCACCTTCTTACAGGTGTCAAGTAGCTGTCCTTTTAGCTGTTTGGCACAGTTTTGTCAATGCAATTGTGAAGCAATTTGAAAAGACTGAGGGAACAAACATGCAAGTTGAACGCAGTATCAAACCTCGCAATACCGGTATTTATTCATGAAAAAATATCTTTCTCTCAATCTGTGTTTAGATTGGATCCTGTGACGTTAAGAGGAACGAAGCTTTATTTGAAAATAGAAACCTTTGTTTTTGTACAAACCTGTTCTTTTCTTTCACTCGAGCATTTTAAAAACCGTATGTGGTTGTTGAAACTTTAAATCGATGACAATTGCAATAGTTCGTGTTCCAAATTTCCACAATTTCTTCTATTTTCTGACCATAAATTTGTAGCATTTTCATAGTTTTTGTGCCAATTGTTCGCAACATCCTCATGATGCATCTGAATTGTTGGGTGCTGAGCAACTCTCCATGCGAAGTTTCTGCCTAAATCAGTGTTTTCATTGCTCTTCCCAGCTCGATTTATAACCTGCCTAACAGACAATTTCCATCGCCCACGTACCAATATCACATTTTAAATCAAATGCAATTCCGTAAATCGGTGAGGATAATTTGATATAACTGCGAAGGCGGAGTTTCAATTATACGTGAGTATATCCATTCATAATATCACGAATGCATGCAGAACAGGTTTCATTTTTCAAATAAAGTTTTGATATGCCCACAGTTTAACATGATCCGAACTGAAAACAATTTAGTTTTTTGAAAAAAAACGATCCCTTGTAATCAAAACTTGGTATTGGTAGTGCTTCTTCTCGATAAAATGAGGTAAAAGCTTTGGCTTATTTTCCTCGTTATGGCCTTTTGTTCGTTCTCTCTATAGATCTACATGTAGATCGAGCCATCAGTTTTTGTGCCATATAGTAGCCTACAGTTGCTTAATGCTTATATTGCCCAATTTGATTAAATTGTTTACAGCATCATCATGGTACATCTGAATTATTGGGTGCCGAGCAACCTGTATACTGCACATGTTCGCGTTTAACTGAAATGTGCATAAACATGGAAAAAACAACTTCAGATAACTTGGTCACAAAGGTTTGATTGATGTACATGTGCAGTAGAAGATTGAGTTAAAAGTTAATATTGGCATAGAGCCAAGAATAGTCAGTTTTCGGTTATAGGCTTTTTTAAGAATTTCTAGATAGATTTTCTGCTTGTTTCTTAAGAATGAAACTACTTCTGGATAGATTGCATCCGCTGTTCAAATAACAATTCAGCGAACCCATTTGCAGAGGAATTATCGCAGCCAATTCTTAGATTTTGGATTCTTCACTATCCAAAAAAAAGTTTTTTTTCCCTTATGTTTGTCAATATAAACATTTTTATTTAACCCTGTTCATTTATACCAACACAGTGCAGTCATGATCTACATGTAGTCTGATTATGAGGATCCTCAGAACCCAATCTGCCCATGCGACGTGTTCGTAAAAAATCTGTAACAGATGAGATAATACATTTTCTGAAATTTCAAAGCAAACTTTTACCGTTGTGACGTCATCAACATTCCGAATCGATTCATCGTCTGTCGAGGTTGCTCAACGATTGAGTAAACGGGGTCCTGAAAAAACCCTTAATATAATGAACGGATTGAGATAAATCTTCTATTTTATCTACCTGTATAGGATGGCATATTGTTTACCGGCTGGGAGTGGCTATTGGATTTATAAATGAATTAACGTCGTCATATTGTCTCCCGATTTTTGGTTACCCGGGAACCGTCAACGGAAATTTTTCATGACGTCATACAGATGCATGGCGCATGACCTCATTGATTTCCTTGAAAACTGTGGCATTCATCAGTTTTCATGGAGACGCGTTCATGACGTCATAAGGCGATGATGCACGCGGGCTTGCTCTCCTTTCACCAAAGTAAAAATGGTGTAAAAAGTGATAGCCTAATTTCAAAAAATAGCAATTACTAAAACGTGCTGAAAGAAAACGTGAGAGAATTGAGTAATCCGTTACAAATGGGTTTTCCGAAACGATTTTTTTTCGCTGCTATTACTTAAAAATCTTTCTCTATCACGTTGCTAGATTGAATTCATTCCTCGAACACAAAATTTGCTTTTCTCACACTAACTCTAATAGTAATTCCTAAATTATTCGCTTTGAAATGCTTACGCTGAAAACCAGTGATCTCGTTTGACTATTATAGCCTACATGTACACTTATCGGCCAGTTCCTTGTTTGTTTTTTCAAAAATTGTTTTCAAACTCTATTCACGATCTTGGCTCGAAATTTGCATTTCAGATCTACTAATGCAAACGAGGAAATGATTCTGCGTTAAAAAGGAATTCCTTAAGTGTTCAGACGCCTGATCCGTTAATAATTTTTTCCAGCTTATTCCAATCTGTTCGATCCTTGATCTCCGGACACAAGATATGGCCTATACTCAGGGATTCCGAGAATTCGGAAACTTTCTAAAAACCCGTTGCATTAAAAAAGTTTAAAGCCGGTCATACAAGGGGGAAGTAATATCTGGAAACTTAGCAATTTTTAGGCGAGTTAGAAAATTCAAGCGCATATTTCTGAGCATTTTACTAACCATGGCTTATAAAAAGCAAAATTTCAAAATGAAATTGATTAACTTCATTTATGTTTTTATAATTGACAAATTAAAACATTTTATTTCTGGTAATTCACATCCTAAAAAACAGAACTTTTTGAACATGCATATTTCCAGATGTATAACTTTCCTCGTCAAGTAATGTAGTTTTTGAGATGAAATTTTATCACATTTGATCGCCATTTCACTATGCGTTCTCCAAGTTTACCATAATATTGTTGATCATAACCCCCCCTTGTGTGAATTGCTGTCACCCAAAACCAATTATTAGGTTGATATCACTGGTATGACCGTTTTTGGAATATGAGATATGCCTCAAGTGCATGGTGATATCTGCTGATTTCATTTGTGTCATGAGAACTTTATACTGTATAAGGGTCTTATTTCTAGTTCCAGCATCCCTAATTAGACCGAAAATGACGAAACCTATACTTTGATATTTACGTGTATGCATGCAATTCATATATATTTACCATGCAGGAATGTTTTTCCAGGCTTTCGTCGCGAATGGCAACCAACAGTCCCAAACTTAATTAAAACATTATTCAACTCGAGAACAATTTAATCATGCAGGGGAGGTAGGCTACTTCACAGGGCTTGAAATTTAATTCCGAAATGTAAGAAATTGAAAAATAATAACGTACTGATACATGCATGTTTGGAATATATACATAAACCTCAGTTAACAAGATTTGAAATCTCTAAAAGCTAGCAACGCGCTCGCAAAAAATGTCTGTAAAAGCTGCTTTGCGTCTGTGGACATGCTTTTCCTTTGATCTATAAAGATCTAACGAAAGATTGGTAAATGCATTGTATAACACTTGAGTTCAGTTACCATGCACCGGAGTGTTTTCGTGTGCTTAAAGGGAAAGCACGAATGTCATATTCGTCTTGACATTTCTAATATTAATTGAATCGGACATGGATGCCAAGATTACAAAAATTAATTGATATATCCTTATGATGGAAATTTCCTTCCCCTTTTTACCATCGCCTCGTAAAATTGAGTTTTTGTTCCCGATCAGCTAGTCCAATGTTGATGTTACATTAGCCTATTAAGTATAAGCAAATGCTCATGTTTCTTGTCATTCATCGTGATCTCGCCTGGTGCTTGCACAAATATTGTCCCCAGTTCAATAAGCAATGATGCAGTTTCGCCTAAATATGTATACCTATGTAGGTTTACATGTTGCGATGCATTTAATGCTATCTAATAACGCAACAAGATCGTGGCTTTTATATTGATACGATTCTAACGTAACTGTGCATGAAGTCCATGGTAGTAATATATCATGATAAACGTATCTTTATATTTTCATATTCTTAGGAAATATGCACGCATGGTTTTAAATTCAAACATTTAATTGGACGCGGGCCCTTTGCAACTTGCGATCAAATGATTATGAGATATATACTCCAGATCGATAATAAAACTGATTGATAGACTTAGATCGCTGAATAAAATGTTTCATGACTTGCCGATAGTTTTAACGTTTTGGTAAAACGAGCTTGCACGTTATCAGGTTTTGGTGCAATAAAATGCTTTGACGACCATTTGGTCGAGCCATATGCATGCAGCTGATGTGACATAACTATTAACTAATACAGCTGTTGTCAATTCTGGTGTATATATATGCACCCATTTGAACGACGTTTCAGGAAATGATATCCCTTATGACATACAGTATAATGACGCTGATATATGATAATTAAAATAACTGTCTAAATTGTTCTGACACTATGGGTATAGCTTTTGAGGCTCGAGCTATACATGTACGGTATACAGGGAAAGGTATTTGATGATTTAAGATGTCTGTAATTTTTGGTAATCAACATTATGGCAAATCGATTGCACAAGGAAAACATTTATCCGATATAGTATATATATATATACCCCCATCCATCTTAAAAAAAAAAAACAGCTGGAACCCAACAAACCAATGCCTATTTGCAGATATATTTCGCAATCGGTCTAATATGATGTCATAATTACAGTGCCAGACGTCACGAAGCATTCATGGCACATGCTTGGAGGAATATTGCCAAAATATCTATATCGTGCCAACTTTGCACGGTTTTTTTTCTGTCAATTTAAGGTACGGTACTCGAATTTGGAGTATTTTTTAAGGCAATCTACACTGAAAACGGAAAATGGGTATTAAAACAAAAAAAAACGTGTAAAAGAGTTGCGCACACGTAATGTGTATTGGCTGTGCAAAGATTATCTG
>JAQGBX010009028.1:0-10059 GCA_034698745.1 Megaphyllum sjaelandicum
TGATCCATACTTAATGGTAGTGGTAATCAATTTATTGAATACTGAAGAAGTCTATTTAAACTACTAGCGAATGTTTCGATAAATTGAGTTAAAGAAAATGGAAGAAGGTGACGCGCAGTTTCCACCTGTTCCAGTGGCTGAAGCTTTGGTATGTATACTTCATATATGCATGCATGCATATATTCCATGCAGTCAAAATGAAACGTTGATCTTTGTGAAATGTTGATAGGTATTATGGCTTTCAATTTAGAAATTCAGCAGTGTGGTGTAGGAACATACGAAAATAACATTAGAATTAGTTTGATGATGATTTTCATTCATTAATTATTTCAACGTTGTAGACATGCCAGTGAGCATATATGATGAAATCCAAATCATGGATGTTGTACATGTCGACATACCCATGCAGCTACTAAAATACATGTAGGCTATCATGTGGACCTTCAATTTACAAACACCTAGCTACAAGCATATCTTTACAGTAATCATGATTTCTCCATTTACATACAGTTGACAAAAATGTATTTGAACAGTATGATTTAAAATTCCTGTTTTTGTAAAAAATTAATGGTGTAGATTTTTAAAACTACAATTTATAATAGCACTAAACGACCAGAATTTTTTAAAAATAAATAAGTTTGAATTAATAAAAACGAATATTTCATGGCAAAAAAAGTATTTGAACACTCTCCAATACTGGTAAAATTTGCTAATTTCTGGCCATTTGGTTATTTTTTCCTAATAAATTATGGTGATTTAACTTATTCTGGGTATAAAGAAAACTAGTTTTTAATCACATTGGTAAGTTCTGCAGAAAATTTAGCTCATAATGGCCTAAACTGAGTTCTGAGTTGTAAAACTTGATTTACGAGAATACGTACATTATACAGGTACAGGGTATGCCTGTAAAAATGAATCTGGGGAATATTTATCAGGTCAATATACCTAGATCCATGATTCCATGATAAGAGTTTCACATGGATCATTTCTTTATATACACCTAATGAAGTTGACTATGAAAAACCTATTTAGTTAGACTGGCAACGTTCATCATTTACTACTGTCAAATATATAGTGAATCACTTTTACTGTTATCTTTGACAACCTACTGTTACAACAGTTCATCCAGTTGCCATATTTAATGCATTAATTGGGAGAGCTCCAATACTGTAATTAAAATCAGTTATTTCTTCCCAAATAGGAATGGAACTATGAAATGCGACGTGAAATGCAGGTAAATTGGCAGTTGAGCATACTTCTTGCATGAGCATGTGGTAATTAATAGAACAAATGATTTATAGAAGTCATAAAATTTGAATTGACCACTCATCTGATATCTCATAGTAAATGAACTATGGTTGATTTTGTTTCAGGAAATAATCCCAGGATTGTTTTTGGGGCCTTATTCAGCAGCAATGAAAGCCAAGGTAATAGTTCAACAATAAGGTAGAAGTGATGTGTGTAGGACTTTCTAAAAAAACATAGTTCTGAATATGAAATTGAATTTTGCAGTCTGAAGTTCTTCTAGAACACCACATAACGCACATTATCTGTATTCGTCATCGTTTGGAGGGGCATTTAATTCGGCCAAATTTTCCACATTTATTTAAGTAAAACCGGCTTCTCATTTTCTTTCTCCAAAAAGTGAAAAACTTAATGCAGTAACACGTGTTTCCCATTCAAGGTATTTGGTTTTGGATATTGCGGATACTTTATCGGAAAGCATTATCCAACATTTTCCTAAAGTTCGACAATTTTTGGAGGAGTGTTTTCTATCTGGTGGTAAAGCACTTATACATGGAAATGCAGGGATTTCTAGAAGGTAGGCATTTTGAGAAATTTTCTCCAAATTGTTTTGAATTTAGTAATACAATATAATAACTATAGTGAATTTCGATTTTTTTTCCAGTGCTTCACTTGTAATTGCATACATTATGGAAAAATATGGACTTGCCTATAGGCAAGTATACTATTACTGTGAATTACAGGATTATAGTTTTTGTAATTGGTCATAATTGCAATTTATTGACCAAAAGCTGGATATTTTAGGTAATTTTTGTGAAATAAATGACTTACATTCGTCTCGAATTGCAGAGATGCATTGTTGCTGGTCCAACAAAGGAGATTTTGCGTAAGTCCGAATGAAAGGTTTGCGCAACAGCTGCAGGTAAACATGCTCTAGCTACTTCAAATATTCAAACAAGCAATGCTTAAAACTGCTCATTTACTCATTTTTGACAGGAATATGAACCAATTTATCGTGCCAAGCTGAGTACTTCAAAAAATAATTTTGACGAGTTTCCTAATGGTAAGTGCATATTTAAGTCCCATAATTTAATTTGTGATGATGATAGCAAGGTCATGTGTATATTTCAAATTCAGTTCAGAAATCTAAGCGTGCCTTTGAAGAAGAAGAAAACGAAGAAGGAAAAGATTGTAGGCAGAATAATTAAGTTTTACGAATTCATGTATATATGAGCGTAGATACATACGTACATAGGCGTTGACTTTTATCATCTTCAACTTCAAAAACCTTTTACGTTAATGCGTTAATGAATTGCACAACGCAGCACCCAATGAAGCTTTTTAAAAGTCAGCGCCCATGCAAGCACACTTGCGTATGAATTTGTTATGAAAAATGGTGCATTTCAATCCAACTATTTTGTGTAATTTATTAAATTATAAATGTAATAAAAATATCAGGTGAATCTGTAAAACTTATTATAATTTCGATCTTTTATACACTACATATTTACACGTGGTAAAACGCCTTAATAAGTCCCATGCTTATTAACTTCGAAGAGTCCTTTCTGGAAAAAGGGAATGCAATCGCAGAGAGCCTTTTGCGTGAGCGTTTCAAATGTGTATTGAAAAAGAGGGCAACTGGGGTGAGCGAGGCAAACCTCCACTAGCTGTTGCAAATATCTCTGCATGGAAAAAAAATGTTACGAGTTGTGAAAAATTTTACCATTTTTCACTAAAAATACATGTATTTAGACTAAATGCAGAGGTGCGGTTACCTCGAGATGAGCCTGCCGTTCTCTAATTCTTTTTTCTGATTTCGTAGCAAAAAGTGTCCTGGGAGGAAAATAGAGGTTTCCAACCTAAAAAACGTTTTAATGAGAATATAGAGATTAATGTTTCCAACCAGTTTTGCTGAGGAAACACTATGAAAATTTTGTCTGAAAATGTAGGTATTTGTGGAAATATGAGGGTTTTTAAAAATGTAAATTTTGTGATCAAAAATTATCTCCAACATTGTAACTGGTAAATTTGAAGAGCATGATTTCAGCAGGTAGGGAATTTATTTTAAAAAAAGGGTTTGCAGATTTACGAAAATCATATTACTTTTATCCAAAACCAGCACATTAATAAAATTTAAATTCAGGGGAATTTGTTTATCTTACATCGGACATTTATATTTTACCTGAGGGCCATATGTTTTCTTCATTTTCAAGTGAAGATCTCGAAATACCTTGTAACGTCTAAGAATTGTCCAACTCTTATCAATTAATGTAACCTAGAGTGCAAACAAGGAATGTGCAGTTAATGTGCAAGGCTACCACGTTTATGTGGAGAACATATCGGCAATATTACCTTGATTTGGTACTGATAATGTTCATTGTAGCCAGTACCCCGCATTACATAAGAAGGAATTGTTATTGAAGAGGGCTCAGAAGGTTCAAGTAGAGATCGCTGACCATAATAACCCAACGATTCAGACCTGCCCAAATACTGCAAAAATAATCAGAATAATTTTTAATTACATCCCTCTACAATTGAACCGGACTGGTTTTTAGTTGAAAACGTATAGCTACCTGGTAATTCCTCAATCTGCAACTACCCAGCAAGTCCCTGCAAACAAATTTTAAAATTTGTATTTGATATTTAAATCACATGCAAATATACGACGGTTTATGATACTAACAGAAAATTTAAATGTTAAAACTAAATCAGAATAGAGCAAACATATAGAGAAATTCCATTGTTAAATGTGTATTTAGGAGTGTTACTACCTATCAATGCTGTCCGTTTGCAGTAATCTAGAGGCCACTTCATTGGCTAACTGTCGTTTCACTTCCAGTTCTACTTCTTTCTTAAATCTATAGTGAAATAGTTCATGATAAGAACTTTATGATACTTATATCTCCTGAATTAAAAACAATGTTTGTACAAGCAATATCATCTTTTTATCAAAAATGTTAAAACTGCATCAAATTTAAATTACCTTTCTTCATTCCTTAATTTTTGTATTTCTAAGTTTGCCTCTGCCTCTTCTAGGGTTTCAAGCAAGTAATCATTATGCGGCATATTTCCTATTGCCTATTATATAAAAATAAAGCAAGCGTCAACTCAATTTTCTTAAATTGTTCTTGATAAAATGCACATTACATTACAAACCGAGTGGAAATTCTCAGCGAATGATAAACTGGTGTCGTTGTGGAAACCAGATTTAGAACCATTATTTAATGTTGGATCAATCAGTGAAATGTCTTCCTCCACTATCAACTGATTTGGAATGGCAACGTCGATATCTTCTCCCATTATTTGCAAATAAGCTTCTTTTAGATATTTTTCTTTTTCATCCAGTTTATATTCCTCCAACTCCAATTGCTGCTTTGCCTCTTCGAGAAGTTCCTGTTCTTTATCTGGGAATTTTTTCTCGGTTTTAAAATCAAAAGAGCTTGCGGAATCAAAATCTTTTAACAGATTTTTTTCCTTCTCAAAATGTGCCTTCAGAAAAGAGAAGTTCAATAGCAATATTAGTAAAATGGCTTTACTACAAATTAAACTAATATTTATAATTCTACTACTTATTTACTCACATCCCACTGATGTTGCAAATTTCTTCTTTCTTCTTGTAATGCTTCCCTAGCTTCAGTAAGCTGCTTCTCGACGTTTTTTCGATTAGCAGGATTAGCGCCTTCAATTGCTAGATTGGCAAGCAACAACTTGGAACTAACGAGAGAGAAAACAAACAAATATATCGTAGACGTTTGGTCGGTATGCCAATTGCATAATAATGTAAAATTAACTAATTAATATTCGTAGGGGGTTATTAATCAACTTATGCAATATTTTTTAAGATTAAATCTAACACTACTCGAAATCTAAACTGAAAAATATGTTAACTAAATAATACAAAATACAGTCAAAACCTTTTAACGAAAACTATCAGCATGAAAGCTTTTGACAAAGTCATTTTAGTTGATGGTTTATCCGTTCATGTAGTATTTTATAATAAATCTGAGGATGTCATGTGATAACCCATTCTTTAATTTCTACAATTTGTTTTTGCAAAATATGAAATATAAATATATTACTAACCTTGGTGACATGAGAGATGAATCATTGACATGTGCTAAATCAGGCATTGACCAACTAAGAAATGATGAGCGGGAGCGACTAAGTCCGACCTTAAAAAAATTGACAGCAATTGCATGATATAGTTTAAATCAAGATTTAAGTTTCAGTTGGAACGGCTAGCAAAAGTTTCAAAAACCTTGACTCCTTTATTTTCTTGGCGTAGTTTTGCTGCCTCTACTGGATCATTGTAACGAAACATTGTACGACCCAAAAGAATGGCACAACCTATACAATAAAAAAATATGCGATATAAGAATCGCCAAGGAGCATTTTACTGGTCAATATCACAGTGGTAATGAGATAACAACTCAACCTTGTGATAACTTTGAAGGCTGTTCAACCGGAACCCCATCAATGTAACAACGAGCTTGGCCGATTGGAATAAGTGTTGCAATTCCACTTCGGAGTTCGATGATGCAATGTTCCACTTCAATATCTGCACCATTTACAACTATAAAATCATTGATGATAATAATAAGGATTAATATTTCTACTAGAAAACTGAAGTTATTTTTAATGACATTGAAAATAATATAATTAGTATAAAAATTGTGAAGAAAATCTTTTTTGCATCTAATTCTCACCAATATCCTGTTTCTTATCACTGGATTCACTGCCAATCAGAGTTTGTCCATCCTGAAAACGTTTGTAAAAATTGTTTCGAGTTCATAATTTTGGATTTCATGAATCAAAATCCTGGGAAAAATTACTCAACTAGTATTTTATTTAGTTTCACATTTACCTTTAGATGATATAACGTTATTCCTGTGCTAAGAAGATCATCATCAATCCTTACCAAGTGTGGCATATCTGAATCCAGCACAATACCCATTCCAGCTTTTCTCAATCCCAGAGCTTTCTGCTCTTGTAGAATCTTTTGTGTCTCCCGCCACCTTTCAGTCCATTCTTCGGTAAGCACTTTAACCTATCAAGATTAAAAGCAAGTTCATCAAAGCATTTGGTTTATAAGAATTTAAAACTAAATCTTTCCTTAGCAACCTTACCCTAGCTTCGTTTTCATGAAGTCTTTCTACCATAAGAGGACTGCTTACAGCCTATAAAACAAACATTGACAAACTGGTTAAGCATTATTTGTACAGTGTCACAAGATCTTTTGACATTTACCTGTCTATTACTTTCAAGGCCCATAAAACAAACTTTAGCAAACTGGTTATGACTAATTTGTACAATGTCACAAGATCTTTTAACATTTACCTGGCTATTGCTGTCGAGCTTGCATTTCAATTTCGCAATTTCTTCCTTGAGATCTCGAATTAGCTTAACGTTCGGATCTTCATTCACTTGTGGTTTATTGACAATATCTTTAGCACGGTTTGCATACCGCAAGGTGCTCAACGTTTCTCCAAAGTTACAATCGGCAGGTGAAATAGCTTTTAACGTTATAAAACAAGCTCATTTAATGAATGCACACAGAAAATAAAGAATAAAAGTTTGACATACTCACTTGCAATCATAATAGTTTTTGAATTCCCTCCCAAACTGTCTTTCAACAGCCAAGTCAGTACAGAATCGCGGTAAGGAATGAATGATTGTTTAGTTGATTTTGAACCACTGGTAGGCATGTCAGCTGCAATTTTTATTAAAATTGTGATTGGGAAAATAGACTCACTAGTTCAAACAAAATGTTCTGCTTAAAACCTGTTTACCTAAAGCCGAAATGACAGACCCTAATGTAACCAAAGACTTATTAATATGCCCACCCTCTTTCAGTCGTTTACCAGTGGAGCCAGTCGCATCAGCTCTTTCACTAAACGAAAAAACAAATCCACAACTTGAAGAACATAGATTAATTGGGTAAATTCAGACACACACACCAGGTTTTGAACCCTCACCTTCCGGCTAAATCAACCAAATGGATTTTGCTGACTGTTTCGCTGGGCATGTCATGATCAAATTTAGCCTATAGAAGATGCCCAGAAATCAAAATTAGAAACCCAACGGATACTTGCAATAAAGCAATTACCAACAGTGACCAATTATTTTAAACAACTTAATTAATAATAGTGTTTTTCTAACCTGTAAAAATGTTATGGTGAAAATCGCATGTGAGCGACTGCTAGTATCATTCATTTTTGTTGAAGCTGTAGTCCTGAATAACAATGAAATCAAACAATATAACGTGTCCACAATTTAATAATAAACTACTTGCAATGAATTATCTACATATATACCTAATGTCATTTCCTTGGGTCATAAGGTCTTCAACATCATGATAATCCATTACTAAATGCTTGGATAAATCTAAGACGACAAAAACTTGAATAAATGAAAGGCAAACTGATGACTATAATGTAAAAAAATTATAATTCAGGTACCTTCGACATATGGACCAAGCTTAGGATGTTCCCTTAACCGTAAATTCCGAGGCTTCCCTTCTTTCTTGAGCAAATCTTTAACTTTCTCATTATAGATTTCAAGATAGCTATTAAATAAACAAGGAACCTAAGTCCTGCATTATTCTTTACAGCTAAATAACAAATGCGGCAAAATTACCTGACTTGTGTGCTAAATGTGACTCCTTCCTCCTTGACTTGCTGCATTCGGCTAAACAAACTTTGGCAAATACGAGGAACAAGCCCAATTTCTTCCTAAAGATATTCACCAATTAAGCAATTAATTAATGTCAATCAATACCTGTTAAATTAACCCTTACTTAATTTTTAATAAACGAACCTCAGTTCCCATCATAGTGTGCGTTTTTCCTGATCCGGTTTGCCCATATGCAAAAACACAAGCATTATAACCTTCAAAAGCACTTTCGACAACTTTTGTGCCAAGATCAGAAAAGACCTATAAAGCAAAGAAATGGAAAAATTATTAACCCATGCAACATATATTTTAAAGATAGACATTAACAAAAATCTGAGATGTATATACAAGGTAATTAGCATTAATGAGTTTATAAAAAGCTTATTTTTACCTGTTCCTGAGCGACGAAATTGGGGTCATGTTTGTCAACTGACCAGTAGGAATAATCATAGGAGAATTCCTTTTGACGGTCTCGAGCTGCATCGCCTTGGTGACAACTCAAAACCTAACATATGTGGATAAATTCGAGTCAGTGGATCAATTTATTTAACCATCGTTTGACTGTATCATTGCGGGAAATGCTAATAAAACTGGTGTAAGCAAAGCGTTTTGTGATATAAAAAAAACACTATATGGGTCTACAAGTACATAACATGATAAAACTTTCATTGTCTAAACATGCCTTTGGGTTAAAGATTTTCGTTTTCTTCCCTTCCATTTCAATAATGATCTTGCTGTCCATGTCGATTTCCCTAAAAAAAAAGTAAATATTGTAATATTACGTCATCTAGCTTGATCGAACTTATTGACCAATGTATGGACGAAATACATAGGCCTACTTATAAAAATGTTAGAAGTCCTTACCTTTTATTCAAAGGGCGAACCCTAACAGCTACTTTGACGGTTGCCATTTTAAGGTCCGAATTAACGCCAAGAATAAATTATATCAGTGCAAAAACATTAAATAATTTCAACAATCTGTGCTCGATCAGGCAATGACTCGACCCATCATCATATGATACAGTATTTTCGTAATCGTCCCTTTAAATTTCGTCTGCTTCAAACTAAAGAGAAACGGAATCAAAAAACAAACAACGCTTCAATTTATGGACCCTGATCCAATTCGAACGGTGTATCAAGAAAAGGCGCTAGAATTTAAACAAAAATCATCCACATTTTCTCGCGATGTTGGCATCAATCCCTAGAGGTACTCAAATAAACATGACGAATCGTAGTTTGGTAGTCGTTAAGTCTCGTATTTTTGTTTTGGTCGAAACTTAGTGGCACAAAGCATCAAATGCGTGAGAATGCACTGACATAGTTTTTGAATTATTTCAATTCGACAAACATTCATACTGAATTTATAAATTATCATAGAATTGAATCATGTATAAAAAAATAAACTGCGAATAATTTTTACACATATGAAATATTGACCTTAAAAAAAATATAAATTATAAAAATATTAAAAGTTATGATACAGCTGTGGGTCTTTATTAAGAATCACTCGCTTTATACGAATTTCTGACAGTTCGAACTCATCTTCAATCCCCATCCAATGGAAAAATAATGTTATTATTTTTCGTTTATGACGAATTTCGAATTGAGATAATTCGAATTTTCACGCAAAAAAAAATATTTTTTGGAGTACTCGTGCATTCGCGCAACATTACCTTAAAATTTCTACGACCTGAAAACAGAACATTGCAATGGGAAATTCTCTGCTAAAAGTTTCAGAAACTTCCCATTCATACATGTACATGTAGTAAGGCTAGAAATCGAAATAATTGTACAATTTTCCAGAAAAATTGTAAAGGTCCACAAGTAACATTTTTTATATTAATTTAGAAGCATAACTTCTAATTTATAATAATGGCGTATTTTATTATCCACAAAACTGGTGGATGCTCGAATCCTACCTCACTCGCTGCAGCATGCCGAGTCATTTGGGCTATATTAATATATTGATGGTTTCACATTCATTTGCTCAAACCCAGTAATTTATTTCAATTTTTTTCATAACATTTCTCGGCAATGAGTTATAATGGGAAATATGCTACAGTTAGGCAGTTAAATTTAAACAAGGAAAAGTGTGTTGTAATGCGTATCTCCCGTAAAAGGATTGCTCAATCTCCTAAATAT
>JAQGBX010009029.1:0-10059 GCA_034698745.1 Megaphyllum sjaelandicum
AACGTTCCTTAATTCCAGAAATTTCAAAAGCTACTCCGGAAATGAATAAGTATTATTTATTAAGAATTCTGAATTAGTATTAATTAAATGGAAACCAATTTTCACATGTAAATTTGGGTCATTCGTGTTTCCCTTTCATGCTTAAAAATACGTAGCATCTTCCCCCTTTACTTTAAAATAATGAAACTATAATAAATATGAAACGGTTCCTAATGTCGCATTTTAACCAGTTTTCGTGAATGAAGGTTAGAAAAAAACGAATCGGACACTAATCTTTATTCTCGGGGAACTCAGACAGAAGCGTACGAATGGCACTTTGGTCAGTCGTAAAGTCATGTTTGCACAAGGAACGCATTCTCCAAACTGCCAAAAGTGTCATTCGTAAAGTAAGTACACAGCTTTAAATACTTTGTCCATCCTACATGCGCTGCAACCATAAAAAGTTGACCATTTTATAGCGGTACTCAAACAGACGAGCAAATTTTAGCAAAACAAAAAAATTTGACCTCTAAAAATAGCCATTACAATTCGGCTGATTGTTTGCCAGTTGTTCCTGGAAACAAACTCATGTAAACAATGTAGGTAACAATTAATGTACAAATTATGTAAAACGATTTATTTAAACATCTGGCAGCAATTAGCAACAAAAGTCCCCGTGTAATTTCTCAGTGTGGACGCAGCTTAATACGCATGCATGGCTAAATTAGACTAGAAGGCGGGAGTACAGTATACCTTAATTGAAAAACTGCGAAGTCTTTTTGAGTAGCCTGTGATTTTTTAAGCTTATGGCGAATTTGATTAGGCCCACTCGTGCAGTGCAATTGGCTAGCCAGTGCGACCGGAAGTTGTGAAATTTTTGGTGCCGTGCAAGCTCATGACGCCACCGGTCCGCTATGTTGGATACACTACACCGACTCTTTCGTCAGTGTAGTTCGTGTACACTCAGTGCAGATATTGAACCCAATCGAAGAAGGTACGTAGGGCGCACTTACTACACTGAAGTTTGGATGTTGCCCAACCGATTGAAACGAGTGCAGAAACTTACACTCAGTGTAC
Source organism: Megaphyllum sjaelandicum (assembly GCA_034698745.1). NCBI lineage: Eukaryota > Metazoa > Arthropoda > Diplopoda > Julida > Julidae > Megaphyllum > Megaphyllum sjaelandicum. The sequence continues at coordinate 1,057 of JAQGBX010009029.1, forward strand.
ACTTTTTGGCCCAATCAAATTCTCTAAAGGCCAAAGGAAAGAAAGGGAATTTTCCCGTTTCAAGTTTAAACATACAATACTGTGGTTTAAACCGGTTCGTCTACCCCATTGGCCCTGCATTTGCTATTACTCATTTAATGTACATGTATACTTGTGAAAACGTAATGTTTTGAGAAAAATAGTTGTATCTAATTATACAGTAAGATGCATCTCATTAAGTGTGTCTATTAAACTCCTAAATATATATATTTATTGCTTCAAAAAAGTTGCACCATTCTCTTTTTTAGGTTGGTTATCTTATTTTCTGATGCATATTCAAGAAAAAATTAAATGTTTAACTTTGCAGTGATATTATTAAATGTTAATCAAAACAAACGAGAATTTTATGAAAGTTACTCCCGAATTTTATTTCTTTCCTTCCGTAATTTATCTTCATTTGTTTACGTATTTACAGACTTTGTTATGCTTAAATCGGAATTTCGGAGGAATCCGTCGTGTTTTACCGTTGTTTATAATACAGCTTCTAAACAAGCTACGGTCAATGGATCGATGTCTTTGTCGTATCAGAGAATTTTAAATTCCTACAGCAAAGCGGTATTAGATTTCTCACACTTGTCGGCGCCATTATTCAACCCTCCTGATTTCTAGAAATCTTGCAGCCGGAGCATCAGTGATCTACTACTACCGGAAGAGCCTCAGTGCCATTTTCAAATCCCCATGATTCGCAATTTCGCGTGTAGATGCTGTAAAAAGGGGAGCACGACTGGATGGCCCTTTCACATTTGTCTGCGCCTCAGGCAGATTTGGAATGCTAGAACATCTGGACGACCAAAAAAATTCGCAACTCCATTCATTTCGAGGTCAAAACGACCATAAACTTGACACATGCTGAGACGACTATACTCGGCAACTGTCCGGGCAGGACAGGTTCGGGTTGAAAATAGGTATAAATTGGAACATTCGAGCTACATGTAAATGCATCGCTATATGTTTTCTAAATTTTACATTGCATATCTTACCAGGGGTCCAGGGTACCATCGCAATTATTAATCGCATGCTTGTATTTAAATTTCCCGCTTCAAACTTCAATTTTTTACGTCCTGCATACATTACTGTATATCGATCCCTAGATGACGCTTTCACATTTACATTAAATAATAGGATATACAGGTAGCTATTTCCCATCTACTTAGACATATTTCTCCCCTAAATTATCTAATTCTATGCCTGAAACTATTCATCTTCGGTGTATGGATCACTTGCAGATCTTAATGTTGGAGTTTGTTTGGGAGGAAAGCGCCCTTCACTCCCGGATTTTTAATTTACACTGTGCATGGAGAATAAAAGAAAGGGATTGATATACAGTAGTTGATGTTCATTTTTCGCAAATTAGAAATTTCGATTGCTTTGCACTCATGTTTCTGATTAAGAGGATGTAGGAAATCCTTGCAACCCCTAATAATGAAACAGTGGTTGTAGTACATTCTTCATAAAAAGGATGCTCCAAAGAATGTTCGAGAATTTTAAATCATTTATCCTTTTATTTAATTAAAAAAACTTGTTTCCTATAAAGTTAAATTAAGCTGCGAGAGTATTATGGAGGGGCTTCACATTATGTCTCGCGTGTAAATTCATATAAAAATCTGTTTTTTGTCGAAATTTCTTATCAATTCATAGAAAATTATGAAATGCCCAATTTCTCAAACCAGTATTTATTGAGGAAAAAAGTATTTTACTGTCTATAAATCTTCTATGAAATGAAACTTTTCGAATGATCATTAGTGCTATGACTACGAAACTACTGCACGGTGACGGTGTAATTAATCTTAAATGAAAATTAAATTGAAAATTATTCTTTCAGCGTTTCAAAGAATCAAACTCAATGAAGCCCTTCAATAAATGAGATTACGCGATGAATAAATTTGGGGAATTTTGGATTTATCCAGAATAATTTTTCATTAAAAATGTTCACAGTTGAAGAAAGAATCGTGCTAATGCTATTTATGCGAATTTAATGATGTGGGATTTGAGAGTAATTACTGTACATTGCCAAAATGTAAGAAGCAATAATGCTGAGCTGCTGTTATTTGATAATTCTTATTCAGAACATTAAAATATATAGAAATAGGCCAGACAACGTTTTCAGGTTAACTAAAAAGTTTAACTAAGACACCTGTGGGATTTTTGCAAATGAGGAAGGATTAGGAAATTTCAACATGGCAATTACAAGGACACTGCACATATTTTTTTAACATTCTTATGTTAATTTTGTTTTTCATTCCGTTAATGACAATTTATCCGTTTAATTGCAGACCATTCATGAGACCTGGAACTAGCCAAGGAAATTATAATCAATGAAGAAGTCCAAGCGAAGACTTTGTATAATTTCAAGTTGCTCGTTCAATGCTGGAAGGTGTTGTAAAACATGTTCTCTCCTTTAGAATAATCCCATCAGCTCAATACTGGTATTTTTTAAACTATAAATCTGTTTTTAGAAATATCATGAAATAAATTCCAGATCGAGCATCAAATGCATGTACAACCAAATTTTTATTCCCATTATCATTAAGGCCAAGTTGAAAAGTGTATCAAAATATTTATTTCTTGGCTTGTACAATGGCTTGGTTCGCTGCTACACTAGGATTGTTGATGATTTCGCCCAGTGAATCCAAAAGTTCTTTGCGGTAGTCGTCAAATCCACCATCTATTTCATCAATTCCTTGATTTTCGATGACCCAGAGTTGACAATCTGTTTCTCGGATAAGTCGCTCGTCGTGGCTCACAATAATTACACCTGCAAGCAAATTGGTGAAGTCAGGTCATCGATTGTTAATTTTCAGCAATGAAACTTGATGGAATTGATTATTTACCTCCTTCGAAACCAGAGATAGCATCGGCTAATGCATCAATTGATTCAATATCTAAATTATTTGTAGGTTCATCCTGTTATGGACAGAAAGTGAATTTTTAAAATGGTTGAAAAGTAAATGCTCACAATGATTTCCTGACTGGAAAATTTCCCATTTAATGCAGTGTGATAACACAACTTTCACTTACCAAAATGAGGACATCAGGCGCACTGAGTGCCAATTCGCAGAGTGCTACGCGAGCTTTCTGACCGCCTGACAAGTCGCAATTCTTGATTTCGTGAGCATAACTAACTAAGCCAAACGTCCCTAACTGCTTACGCGCGTCTTGGTAATTGAGATTAAATAGTCGCTATAAATTGAAAAAAAAAATAATTCAGTTATGTTTACAGAAAGGATGCATTCTGCGAAGTCCAATAGCACTCGACATTTACCTCAAAAAGGAATATGCCACAAGAATCAATCAACAAAACTAGAACCAAAAACGTACCCGTAAGTATTCCACTGGCGTTTCTTCCAAATTTAGATGTTCCCCAGAATGTTGGTCGAAGCGACCAATCCTCTAAAACAATAGAAACAAAGTTATGTTAGATATAACAAAATAAAACATAGACTTCAAAATGTAAAATTAAAGAACCATACCAATCTGTGATTCTTTCTAATTTCACCTTGGTTCTGCAAATGAAAAAGAATTAAAACAGTAAGCTTAACTTTAGACAAAAAAATTCTGCAGACGTGCTTGCAAACGTCCTTTAATGCCATTTCTGCTTACCGGAGATATATCTCCCATTAGTAATTTCAGGAAAGTACTTTTGCCAACACCATTAGGTCCTACGATTGCCACTAGTTGAAAAATAAATCGTTTAATTTCATTCTGAATTTCTAATTTGGGTGAAAATTATGATTAGAGAACTAACTAACCTCTGGATGCCATGTCGATACCGAAATCGAGGTTTCTGAAAAGTGGAGGTTGTCCGGAGTAGCCGAAATACACAGCTATGAAAAGAAAGGATTCAAAGTGTGATCATAATGACACTAGAGACACACTACTATTTGTATGAGAAAAATGCAAAATGTTGTCCTTACAGTGAGCACCCAAGATAGGCGGACTGAGAGGAGGGGGACTTGGAAATGAAAATTTGACTATGTAATCTTTGGGTCGCTTTAACAGCTCCGTGGGTGCATTGTCTTCTTCATTGTTCTGCAATTTCTTCTTGTTTTTTTCTTGTTTCCTTGTCAGAGTTTCCTTCTGGACTTTTTCCTTTATTTAAAAACAAATGTGCAATTGAGTTGTTAGCATTGTGATTATACATACTTAATGAGATAATCAAGAATTTAGATTCTCATAACACTAGGAGATTGATTTCCTTAACATGGCTGATACTCACAGCGGCTTTAGTAGATTTCCCTGAAGATTTCATGTCTTTCAGTCGCTTTTCTTGTTTTTCAAAGTCCTTCAACTGTTCTTTTCTCTTTTGGGTCAACATCTTCTTGAACATACCTGTTAAATAGCAGCGTCTCATGGTTAGTTTTCAAGAATTTGATTCAGCATTTTTTCTTTGCAGGAAAATGGTAAAACTTACTGAAATTTCCACGGTAGTAAAACAATTTCTGCTGGTCCAAATGGATGACGTCAGTGCAGACATTGTCCAAGAAACTCTGGTCGTGGGAAACCACCAACAAAGTCTTCTTCCATGTCTGAAGGTAGCTAAATTATTAAGTGAAACAAACGAGTAGGTAAATAAAAATTAACTTCTGGACAGAAATTTGCAAGGAGAGAATTCAAAGCATTGTTAAATTGTTCAATCGTTATTTAGCAAATTAATCTACATTCAATCTTTCTTAGTCTTTAATTAATGGGTAATTTTCAAAATTCCTTGAAGTGAAGAAGAAATACAGTAAAATTTAATTCTACTTTGGGTTATATTGGAATAAATTCTTTTTTGAAATAGTACAATCACATTTATGTGTTTAGAAGCATTTAACATCATCACTTACTTGTCCAACCAGATGACGGCATTGAGGTCGAGGTGATTTGTAGGTTCGTCCAGTAGTAAGAGCGTAGGTTCAAGGAATAGTGCCCGGGCCAGGGAAACCCTCATGCGCCAACCACCTGAAAAATGTTTGGTTTGCCTTCCTTGCATTTCGCGACTGAAGCCAAGACCCGCTAAGATTCGCCGAGCTCTCGCTTCTGCGGAATCAGCACCAATGGCTCTCAGCTCATCGTACACCTCCTGCAGTTGATCAGTAATCTTTGTATTTCCAGTTTCCTGCTCCTTCTCCAGTTTGGCCAGTTGCTCTAAGAGTGCAGTTCGCTTTGTGTCTGCTTTCAGAACGGAATCCACTGCTGGAGTATCATCAGCGACAACCTCTGAAAGTAGCAATTTTTCAAGCGATGTAAGTATGCCATTGGGAATTTGAATTTTTAGGTTGGAATAAGGCTTTTCCTTAACACGAGTTTACCTTGCTCGCAATAAAGGACATCGATGCTGGGTGGGATGTTTAGGGCGCGAGATGCTATGTGCCTCAACAGCGTTGTTTTCCCATGCCTGAAAAAACGAGTAGCCTAATATTACCTATTACTGATTATGTTTTATTATAGCTACTTATAACGAGTTAGTTTTTCAAAATTTGGTTTGCAAGTTTACTTCACGGAACAGCCATATACAGCTTGTAATTTCATTCATTTACCCATTAGGTCCAACCAGGCCATAACGTCTTCCTCCAGTGATGGTGAGACTCGCGTTCACAAAAAGATCTTTTCCCCTAGCCGAAATCGAGAAATTGTCCACCTTGATGTCGACCGCGTTCTCCAGCTGTACTTGCTTGGCCGCCGATTTCTCGGCCTGTGACACGGTAAACTGCTCTCCCAACTCATTGGCTACACTTTTCTTGTTCAAGCTATCCAACTGTTTCTCGTACATCAACTGTTTTTTCATTTTCTTCTTGTCCTTGTGCGAAATCTTTTGCTTCGACTGATCTTCAGCTTCTTCAGATCCAGCTCTTGGTACTGCAACAAAGATTACGTTATTAGCAAACTGACTTAATTTCAGACTATAAGCCTACATGTATCCTCGCGTCTTACGGGCTCGTGAAGATGAAAAGCGGCAAGAAATGCAGTCTTTGTCAGAATCATTCCTCGCCAAAAAGGTACCTTTGCATACATGCAGATTTATACCGCTTAAGAGATTTTATAGTCATCTAATTTTTTCCACATCCATTAATGAACTACATGTACCAGGAAAATTAGTAGTTCGTGCATGAAGCGACTACTAAATTCATGGCTTTTATACGAAAAATGCATTGTTAATTATTTTCATTCCGTTCAAATTATGATACTATTTAACAGATTTTGGGAAGGAATTGTTTCCAGCGCAAATATTTGGCTTTCAAGACCACACTCTGAAATCCAAAAAAGACAGCAACTTTCAACAATAATGCACATGTGCTAAAGTACCTTTCTGTCAAGAATCTTTCTCATAATCACACCGTATTAGTGACCTTTTTACCTGAAAAAAGTTGTGCAAGCTACAACGAATAAGGTTCATTATTCTTTATATTTGAATACAACATAGATTAGCAGAGCCCTGCTACTAAACTTTCTTCCTAATGTTGGATACTTGATTTTCACCGAGACTCCTCCCTACCATACGCCAGGAATGAAGTAATGAGAACAATCTGAATAGCTAGATCTGTTAAATGACCAACCTTCACCATCTTTCTCGCTGTTATTATCAGGTTCTTCCACGTTGTTTTCTTCGTCTGCCTCCTCCGCATCAGCGTCTTCGTCAGATTCTTCCTTCTTGTTGCCCTTTTTGGCCGCCTTCTTAGCAGCATTCCCACCTTTCTTGGTCGCCTTGGACTTTCTGGACGACTCTTCCTCGTCGTCGATACCATTTTCTTCGTCACTCAGCCCCAAATTGTCCAGCTTTTTCGTCGCTTTCTTCACCCCTTCCCCACCACCTTTCTTTTTTGTCTTGTTACTCTTTGCTGAGGCAGCTAGTTCCACGCTGTTGTTGTCTTCGTCTTCGACCGCTTTGCTCTGTCCCTTTCGCTTTGAATTGGACGCTGGCTCGTCATCGTCCCCTTTGCCCTTCTTCTTCTCTTTCCTAGGAGGCATTTGGTGGCGCTTTTAGTTACTAATAAATTAATTTAATCACCGTTTCAGGCGGCTGGCTCCTGCGTCTACGAAGACCAAGTCGGTCCCGGAAGTGGGTCTCCACGTTTTCATCCAATTGCGCAATGCAGATCGCTGGCTGAAGCGCCGTAGTCCCTTCGCTGGAATGACGTCATCGACGTTCTTTTTTCATTTTCGAATAGGCGCGATGTTGCGAAAGGTGGGTATTTTTGAGTTTCTAAGTAGAAACTATTACCGTTAATTATTAATGCACATTTTTAATTTGTGCTAAACCGAATCCTGTAGTCCGTAAAGTGCATTTCGCTTGGTAATCAATATTAATTCGCGGTATACAGCAGCAAATTTTAGGCCCGTATCAGCCGGGCGGACCTGGCACTGTAAATTAATTCGGCAGTTACGTAATCAGAACAACGGAGTTATCACTTGAAATGCAAATTTTGATGCGTACTTTTGTTTTAAAGAAGGATTATAACTTCAAGATGTATTGTCCACCTCGTAAAACGATTTGCTTTGCATATTATTGCATTCTTAAATAGGTTTTTTAACTTACCCGTTTATTTAAAAAAATGCAAACTTTGCAAAAATCCTGAATCGTCCGCTATAAACATTTGCATTGTTTTTAATGAAATTGAAATAACTTGGAGAGGACGAATCATGTTACAAGGGCTAAGGCCGCTAAAGAAATTCTAAGATTATAATCCTCGTTTGAATTGAACCGTCGAAAGCAGTCGACTAAGTGCACGCTGGGTCCGAAAAGTGTGTTGCTCTAGAAATGAAAAAAAAAGTTACAAAAAGTCGAATGGTGTGGCTGAGTACTAGCGTGTGGTTGCGTTGGCCAGTTGCCTTTTCTACTAATCGACTATTTGGCTATTCCCAATTGGCCTGTTACTTTATTTTGCAAACGGCAAAATTAGGAACAGCCAAATTGTTGAATTGGGGAGGAAAATAATTGGTCGATGCAGCCATTAGTTTTTACCGAAACAGACATTAATTAGGCTTTTGTAATTTTTTTTATAAAACTCTAGGAGCCTTTGTTGGTTATATTGACAGACTGACCAGCTCTAAAGCTTGTTTGCTCTTAGTTGCATTTATATTGTTGTTGTTATCAATAATATGGTTTTGAGAACAGCTTTTTAGTCTTTGACAGCCATTATTCCATACAATCCAAGGGTTTTATTCGGTCCTATATGTATAGTTATTGCCTGTCTATCAGGTACAATTCGTGTGATATGAACTCCTGAAATGTTTTCCTTTAGATTTCGCGAGTGGATCAGACACCAAGTGCGGGTTGGTGTGCTGATAGTGCTGTCAAGAGGAACTTTCCTTACCATCTCTTACCATAAGGACATTGTCGATCAGGTTCACATCACTGAAACATCTACCAGGTCAACACGTTGGAAAACAATTAACAAAGATGACCAGCCAACATATCGCCTTTAGAGTGAGACTGTGGACAGACTGTTATTAGCAAAAATGTAAGTTGCCAAAATCATTACTAATTTCAAAAACAAGTATTCACTATAGTAAAGGTTGCTCACAAACTTTAACTTTATTATCTATTCAAAGACCAACTAATCAAAAAGGCATATACAGAGGTTTTTTGCGTAGGCCAACATGTGAAATAAATGTTGCAAGAAAAATAACTAAGCTCAAATTACATATTCAATAATAAGCAATCCATCCAAAGAAACATGGTTAACAACATTTATTTAATTTCATTTTATTGGTATTAATGTAAAAAACCCATATGCAACTACAAATACATTCTGAATATATAAAACAACTGAGGTTGCAAATAAGCACCCGGTCCAACGAAACTAAATCGTTGATTACTTTTTTCTAATTCATTTTGGTACTTGTGTGCTATATCGACTACCGACCCCGGAAAGCATAGAAGCTATGCAGGGAAACGCAACGGCTTTTCCGAATGTAAATGTTGGTCAGGTATGTGAGGAATGTTGATTTTCAGCAAGCCAATAGCCAATTAAATATATTATT
>JAQGBX010009030.1:0-10057 GCA_034698745.1 Megaphyllum sjaelandicum
CTCATGATGATCATATAGTGCGGGACACGTTTTTACGGTGCATATGCGGCATACGATCGATGGCTACACTTCTGACCTATAGTGATCTTTGTGCCACTCAGTGTCTTACACATCTGCTTTCAGATTTTTAAAAAGAAATGTAAAAACATACTTGAAAGCTGATAAGCGCTTCTTGTATAAGCTCAGCCTGGCTCGGCTAAGCTGCTCAGCTAAGCTTTCTTATCCCGCTCGGTGGCGCTAGTGCACGCACTACGCCGAGTGGTAATTAAGCGCCTGCAATAAACATTCAGTGTGTTTTCACCCTTATGGTTGATGGAAACTTTGTTTACGAGCTCGTAGTTTATATAGTGCTTGCATGAATCGAGTAATGCCCCGCCCCCTTCTTAAGGAAATGTTTTAATTTAGCATTTGGAGTCCCCGTAGACCCGGCCTTAACAGCAGCCACGTTTTGAATTCCGGATAATATTCTCCGATTAAAAAATCGGGATTTATCTTATGGCTGGATTTAGAGCCTTCATTTAGTGCAGCCACTTATGTCCTTCTTTAGTTTTTCTAACTGCATGCATGCTGCAACGATAAAATCCTTCGAATTAAATACCGCAATATATACCGTAGTACAGTGAACTTGTCTATACATGAATATGAATCGTACAGGAAGTAAAGCGCGAGCACGCCAATTATCGATTCGAGAATGCCATGCTGGTTTTCATTTTGCAATTTCTAACCAGATACAGTTCACACGATTTTCATTACATCCCGAACATGTTCGAGCGTACATGTATGTGGTTTCCAAGAGTGGAAATTCGATCATCGACAGTCCCGAATGCGTTTGGTTGCGATTGGCCCTGATGCCACCCAAGATAGTGTAATGATAATGTCCGCAACATGCGCTATCTGACTTGCTCTAGCTAATTGTGCAGGAAAATCAATGGCAAACGACCTGCCTACATGTGAGGTGCCTACACGATGGCTAGCTAGAAGATTAACTATCGAACATCCATCAGTTATCATCACTGTCTCTTTGCTATTAATTGAGTTAGAGACCATATAGGCTTATTTATATTGGATTTACAGTCCTAGCACAGAACCCATTATCTATCAGTCTTGCTTTATTTACCTCAGCGTCCATGCAGTTGACAAATCCAGATTTGCCTTCAATAGACGTATTCGGTATTGTTCTCGTCTTCTACTCTTTACACAATTGTATTGTGCAAAAACTTGTAATACACTAAGCTTTTACACATGCAGGGAAATACGTCACTGAAACGTTTATTTTTAATCAACAGCAACAGTGAAAACTTTTGACTTCTTGTTTCAATTGGTCAATTCCACTAATCGGGGATTTCATTCAGAAATGCATTGTTCTAGAGGTTCAAAAAACGGTTATTTTTTTTAAAACAAACAGTAATGCCATTTCTATGGCAACTAAGCCAAGTTTAGATTTTATTTTGCAGCCTATGCGGGATATAGTTTGGGTCTTTGATCCTTCGACGCGTGTTGAAGGCAAATGCCGCAAATCAGTAAATGTTATTGGAAACCGATAAAACCATCGCAACTTGGTCGAGAATCGGTGAAAGAAATCTGCAACAGGATAATGAAATAAGTTCCGATTGCAAGTGCAGAAAGAGTTGAAATCAGTCAATGAAACGAATGTCTGAGCTTTACGCTGGGTGTATTTAAATTTAAAAGTCAAGTCATTTTTTTTCTTTCCAGGTGGAATTGTTTATTAGGCAAGATAGTCCTCGGAGATTACTTTTGGGAACACTCTTCAACTTCCAATCGAAATATTGCGCCATTTTAAAGAATCACTACTCATATACGTACACTGTACATCTATGTCCCAGTTGCTATGCTTGGGGATCTGCACTTGACCGGTCAACTTTTCTGAAGAACCCTTCCGGTTGGGCACGTTTAAAGCATCGTAAATAAGGTAAAATTATAACTATGATAACTAATCTTGAAGAAACCAAACTTCTGAAATCATTTTGGCTTTTTTCTAAATTCTTCACTTCGACGCATTTTAAATATACATGTACGTTTAAAGCGAACATGTTTTTTGCTTTAATTTTACGTGTCCTTTAAAAAATGTTAATACGAACTTAATGATGTCTTGATCTCAATTTACGACGAAACGTACATCCGCTCTGCACATATTGCTGCGAGCTGTATTTTCATGATTTTCAATCTTACTCTGCGATCGATGTGTTGATGTAATATATGATAACATAAAATTAGGTTACTCGTAAGAGTGAACTAAATTCTTGTGCAGCATTTTCTTGGCGATAAGAAAAGTGAATACATCTTTTGAATCACATGCATTAATTTCGAGGCCGAGAATTTCCGAGATTAAAAGCTTAAAATCGTATAATTGGTACGACTCTCTAGGAATTACATATATACGTATTTTAAGCGTATTTTGTGATTAATGGAAAGCTCATTAAACTGACAGCTGCTCATTTCACACGCATAGTTCCAGGGGCAAATATTTCTCATCGATTAAAATGTGTAGTGATCATAACGTGCAAATTTAAGCTTCAGTGCAATAGAATTGTAAATAATTACCGAGGACTGTGAATGGGTTTAATTATATGCCTCTTCCATATAAACGGGTAAGCGTTGAGTGCTATGAAATTCTAAATTTATATCGCTTGTTTGCCAAGTTGCATGTTACAATTTTAGAGATATCATTTATCTATACATTTTTTTCGATATATTATAAATACTTTACACTATGCAAGTACAACTTTTTTATCTTACCAATAAACGTATATGTTGTAAACACTCCCGCACAATGCTTTTCCCCCGAGGAGTAACTTATTGTTTTGAAATTTCTAAACTAACATATACCAATGCAACATTTGATAAAATGTTCCAAATGTGAAAACAAGTTTTTAAGCGAGCAACTCGAATAAAGCATAAACTTCTGAAGTCAAATTTTCAAGAAATTGCTAGCGCGCATGCATGCAGTTTCATGAAAATTTGGCTTCAGCTAAGTTGCAATCTGAAAGTTAAGGCCATGCTTACGAAAAATGCTTACGATGTGCGTAATAGTTAGAGAATAATGTACGAAACGGCTATGGCTATGGGCAGGCAAATGTGTACCCGTTATATGTTCCTAAGTGCTGTAAGTAATCTTGGACAAGAATGATCCGGGTAACCATTAAGCTCAACGTTTTTACAACTTGCCGTTAGTAGAGAGCTATAAAGTAGGACGACAGTTGATTTTCCTTTACTCTATAACTATCGATGACAGTAGCACGCCCCTTAAATGCGAGGCGAAGGGATGACCTTTGACCCGAGTCTGTCTAAACAAGGAGGTGCGTTACGTAACTTGAATTAAAAATGTAATTGAGATGGCATTATTGTTGGTCGAAAGTACTATTCCACATGATGGCCAAATCTAGCTCATCTAGTTTCATCTGAAAAGGTAATGACTTCGGTCGTCTTTGTCCGCCTTTTGCACCTCGTTGCGCGTTGGTTAACTGCATTTCTTTTCCGTAGCTTATCCACTCCAACGAGTAGGCATTTATCGAGTTGGAATAATGAACATTGCGCTTCCTGTCCTCTCGCTCGACGCTGCAGCCCGGGGAAGGAATGGTGATTATTAGGCCATCGAGAACCACCAATGATTTCGAGTGAATTTCTGCAATTTGCTTTCGTGATCCATTTGTAGTCAAGAATGGAAAGTCCCTCACAACGGAAGCGTTGAAATTCACGACCTCGCCTCCCCCCTCCCCCTCCCCCCGGGTACTGCGAAATGCAACCAGATGAGAATCGAAATGAGAGTTCAAAGAAAAATGCTGCGAAACAATGCGCAGTTCGTAAATTAGTGCGAAGAGCGTCGAGGGAGAAAGTGGGCCAGAGCTAGGCGAGGAATAGTAAACATGGAAGGCGGAAGTGGTGCAGTTTTCGACCAACAAAATCAATTTCACCTGAAGAGCAATAAAAGCGAGGCTCGTGGCAACTCCTAGCGTAGCTGCAGCGAACAGAAAATGCCAGAAAAAAAAAGTCGATATTCGTGGTAACTACCTCTATAACGTTTTAAGTGTTATATGCCGCACAAACTACGCCTCGATGCAGACGCTCCTTTCCTACTAGGTCACCCTCTTGCCACCAGACAGAGGGATTGTCTTAAAAGTTACTGACTGCTTCGCGGTACTGCTGGCTTGATTTTATGAGTAATCTTTGATGCAGGAAGAGCATGAGTGTCTTATACAACTCTGATATCCTCGTCTTGTTAATGGATAGGAGAATGCCATATGAACGAAGTAATGTGGTATGAAATGACAGAAACTGCTTCGTTATGACCAAAATGGCCGTCATTAACATTCCAGGTGGCAAATGGCAGTTCTTAACGCCATTTGGAAAAAATGCTGGATTTGTTGGATTGCGACAATAGATTGATATGCGGGATTTAAAAAAAATCATGGGTCGTTTCCGTTGTTTCGGAAAAATGTTCTTTTATTTTTAGATCATTAATAGTTTTAGTAGTTGACCTATTCATTACATTTGGAAAGTTTTAAATGTTTAATGATTTAACCTTGTTAAACTTTAGCATGACAGAAATAGTGAAGCTAGAGCCATGCGCGAATGAACCTTATTCAGATTTCGTCAACATGCCTTTATCACGCCTTGATGCACTTTCTTAAATGGTTCTTTTGTTTGTTGATTTGAAGAAAAAAAATCAGGTGATAACGCCACATACGTAAATCTGCACATGGCCCATTATACATGTAATTGTATAGGCAAATTATCAAATGTTACCCTGTTAATTCAAGCTCAAATAATTACTTGAAAACATTATGTTGCCCATTAAGTTGGTCCACCATTAAAGTGTGGTCAACGTATTATTAAAAAATATTTCATACTAGATGCCATTCTTTTATCTGCGTGACGTATCTTGCAAATAGTATGAATACAGACATATTGTAGCTTAAGCCATTTAATTTGACCTTTTTACCCTTATCTGACCTGATTTAAAAATATTGATTTTTTTTCATATTGTTTTATCGTTCGCATATAAGTTCGTAAATGCAATATGTTGCGATGAATAATGGTTCTTGTTTTATACCGGTATAGCTGTAGTTAGGCTGTGTAATTAATAGTTGAGAAAAGTAAACGTGTTTATTCATTTTCAGATAAGCAGCTTTGCATGCATAAACCTCATAGTTTTTGAAGTGTATAGTAGCGGGCTGATAATTTATCAGAATATAAAGTGTTTATAAATCTGGGTTTTTACTTTTTTTTTTTATTAAAAATGTCTTTTCGCCTTTATGCATTCGTATTCTCGTGACATATCACTACTTCCAGTTTCCTCCGTTAGATCAAAGCATGGCGCTAAAAATGTAAACAAGGAAGCCGATCTATGCCAGTACGAGTTTTGGCAAAAATATGTAAATAAGTCGCAAATAAAAGCCTATCTTTAGGGAAATTTCATTTCCATAGCAGTAAATCCAATAAATGTTCCTGAAAAGGAAACCTGTTTAAAAATCTTCGATATGCAACATTTTTTCCAAAAGCCGGCAATGAACGAATAAATTATTCGTAAATCTGTTCTTACGTGATTACAGGTTCGTTGCTTGTGGAAATCCATCAAGTGCGTTCCTGCTTTTAATTGTGGAAAACATTTCTCCTAGATATGGGCAAACACATCTAACATTAGATTGTCGAAGTGAAGCGCAACTATCTCGCAGGCGCAGCATTTCCAATTTTAAATCCCACGTAACCGCGTTTGGTGTTCTTTATGACAGTTTTCGTTAAATCGGGTGAATGAATACATGTGCGTTTTCAATGCAAAACTCGGCAAACGCCAATACACGTTAATAGTTTGTGGAGCTGACGGACTTTGCGGCTGATTGCCTACTGACGATGAAGAAAAACAATTTTGAAAACTGCGCACGCATCACTGTGATAGGTGGGATCGGGAATGACAATGTGTGCATTTTGTGCGAAAGTTGCTATAAACTTGCTTAACTCTGTGGGCTTTATCGCAATAACGAAAGAAACTAATGGTTAATAAAAGTCACTTCAACTTGCAATAACGTAAACATAGTAAACCTCAACCTGCTGCACTAGCTGCTACTCAAGTTTGCTGTCAGCTATATAAAAAAAATGAGCATTATAGTTTTTTATTTCGATGTACAGGGTGGAGCGTAAATATGTATAGCACAGAATAACCGAGAACAGCTACAGGATTTGACCTGCGTGTCTTACGCAAGGAACGGAAGATCAGATAATCTTAAATTGCAAAAGCAGGAAATGTTGCTAAGGTGACGAGTTCGTAAAATGACGATGGGAAGTTTATTTCGTCAATTTTGCCTGCAATATTCGTAAATTCCAAAAGAGAAAAAAACTGTCCCATGATTCCTAAGTTATCCCCTCGAGAACCCAACTTTTATTTGACATTTATCGCCTTTTTAAAATTAAATAGTTACTTAAGTTGCAAAAGGTTCGCATCGCCAATGGAATCGTTTTCAAAATTATTTTTCACAATAAAATCAGAAATGTTAAGAAAATTCAAAGAATTAAGTTCCTAAGCAATCATGGGACAACATTTGACCTTTTTGTTAAGTACTTCACCTAAATTACCTATGCACAGTGTTTTAGATTATTCCGAAAATGACCAGTGACTCTGACATGTCAATTTCCCTTTCCCCTTTTATCAAAATCTCGATGGTATTATCAGTTATTTGTAGGAATATAATTTGGATTGTAACTGACTGACGCTTCACCCTGTATCAAATAGCTTTTCGGCGATGCGAAATAAGCGGTTTATGACAAAGAACCCGTGGGTGTCATGAAGGCGACATTACTTTCCTTTTATGGAATTTTCAATTTCAATTGGATTTGAAAATGAAAAGTGCAAATACGTCAATCAAATATAGGCCTTCTTTGTATTCTATCGCAGTAACCGCGCAGCTCAATAACGGTGCCGAAAGCCAAGTTATGTAAATACGAATGCTCTTGTCTAGCAAGTAAACAAAGGATACGAGCTTCCCATTAAAAATTTATAGAGGAGTCAGAACGCACTGCTGTCCTCTTTGCGTAGGGTGTGTCATAAAATTACAAAGAAAGCAAGTTCCTAAACCTACCAAAGTAGATTATACTTCTGAAAGATACAGTGAATACGTGTACTTTACATGTATGTAAACCCGAACTGGACTATTCTTTCTACAGTGAAATTTGTAAATAATTGAAATTATTAAGTGAATTGAAGTGATCGTTTGAATTACTGGGCAATTTACCATTTGCATAAAAATGAATGAAGTGTGAAATGGGGCCCAACATTCTTAAGCGAATCGAACTATTCGAATTTATAAAATAAATTGTGCGGCATTTTGAATAATCATATCCTTCCACTGATATGGTTAATGACCTACACTGTATACTCCTTTCGAGTGATTAAGTTTAGAATAACAAATTTCGAGAATACTGTACTATAGAAAACTCATTAAGTCTATGATGGACTTCAAACATACTGTATTCCAAGAAAAATACCTCTTATCTTTTTGGGACGTAGGTGTTTAAGAACGCCCAACGTCATCAGAAGGTTTTATATTCAAGTACTTCAGATATCCAGTTACAATATCATTCAGAATTCTTCTTCTACACTTAAGTAAATCGCTTTCAAAGAGTCGACCACCTCGATTTTCCCCGGCATTTATACAGTTCACTCATTGCAAGAATAAGGAATACAATCGTCATAAGATGTTTTCATTTCATTATTAGTTTGTACGAATTTTGCCAGCCTTAACAGAAAAAAAAAATGCTGTAAATAATACTAGATCTATTCATAAGAAATTGCCATTTATAACGACTAGCATTTGTTGCCCGAATCCACAGGTTCTATTTCTTTGCATCTGTGCTATTTTTCACATACGCTATAGAGAATAGGTGCTTTAGAATAACGCATGAATGCATTTTTTTTGTGCATTTTCTACATTTGAATAAAATTTATATACATGTACATACACCCATATTCATATGCGTGTATGTAATATATTTCTATTCACAAATACTACTGTCATCTCGCATATACTGTATGTTACTCTCTCGTATCACCGTTTTCTTATCCGACTAGCTAAACTGACTTCTATATCCTGTGCTCTGCCTATTACTTATTCACGTTTCGCATCCAAGACGCAGCATCCTCAGATGCATAATGCAACATTCTGCGTTCTAGGCATTCGTTTTTATGCAGCGTGATAGATAATCGATGAATCTATGAAAACTTCGAGGCAGCCTGCTTCGATCTCTAGAGATCAAATTGCGTGGGGACGAAGCAGTAAATTCGGTAAAAACACGAATGGAGTGAAGGTGGAAAACTGAAATTTTGTTTTGTATTCAAATAATTTATTTCCAAAATTTTGTCAGAGATCAAACTTGTCAGCAAATGAAGTCGAAATCTGCAAATTCGAACATTCAAGTTTCGATGCATGGAGGTTCTTACCATAGGAGAGTAAAGGCTTTATTGGGCCACATTTCTCTTTACCAAACATGGACAGTCTAAGATTTAAACAACGTGTGTATGACGGTATACAACATCGTATGATGCGGAATATATTACATGTGTAAAATATGTAATTTATTATCGGTTAGTGCTAACTATAATGGTACGTACGAACGTTTCTCGATGCTTCACTCGGAATTGTACGTGTAAAGTCGGGTATACACACTAACCACCAAACCAAAAATAAAAACTACAAGCCCCAAAATTTCAACGTGAACTAGTTTCTATAAAAAAATAATGCAAACTAGTTTTGCAAAACCAACACTGCAACAAATAGTATTGACAAAACTCAGCAGACCACAGAAGATATCACGATAAACACTGTAATGGCCCTTGTCATTTCTGGTACGTCCCTGCCACCGTGTTGCGGCCTCGACCCTGGACCCTGGTCGACATTCCTCCCCCTGGTCTACATTATCATCGATATCGTACAGACGAAGCGTTGATAGCGGCGTCACCACCAAAAAGTTTAGCTATTTAGCTACGGGAACGCCAAACTTAATTTTCTAGTTTTTAGTTTGGCAAAAACAGTTTGCTACGCCTTTTTTTTTCGTTGCCACAAACAAGAAAAGTTTAAAGTTTGGAGTTTTTAGTTTTGGTTTGGTGATAGTGTTTACCCGACTTAATGGTGATATGAGAATTGAAAGATGAATGCATTCTTTTTGAATTACCCCGCTTTATGATTTTACTATTTTGAAGCTCAAATATTTATGCATGCGATAAGTCTCACGATTGGAAAATCGATGAATGCTATATACAATATAAATTATTCGTTAATGAGCCCTACAATTCTTCTGAAAACAAGTTCAAAGCTTTTTTTTCCCAGTTCGTTTGGGCAAATCTCGCATCAGCAGACAGACGCAATTAATCATGATTTGGGGATTTAATCGTCCTCGTTAACTGTCACCGAAGCCTGTGGCATTGTAGATTTGTGCTTTCGAAGCAAGTTCATTGTACTTGCTAATGCTCTTATTAACAAGATCTCCCGTTGTGTTTGCTGGGGCCTTTTTTAAATTCCTAATGGGGTCTTACTCAACTGGAAGGGAATTATACCTAAGATATACGGGCGAAATATAGCAATAACACAACCATCAAAGTGCCGTATAGCGGAAACGAATTATATGCTTCTCAGGTTTACAATGGTAATGTTAACTGCGAGTTGCTTGTCTTTCTGGAAAGGGAATAACACCCAACGGCAAACTGGGCGAACCAAAAGGCATGACACTGCTGAGGCTAATGTCGTTGCCATGGTTCCCGAAGATGGTACGTTGATGCCAATTGATGACGCGGATGAACTTTGTTCACTTTGTCTTAAATGTCTTAGATAGGTCACTAAGGGACGATATATCAAGTTAAATATATTTCCATGTAAAATGTCAATAAGTACGAAATTAGTAGTGATCGAAGCACGCTTCGACCAGTCCATGTCGTTGCTAACTGTAATCCAGAATGAGATCAATTGCGAGCTATCGAATTATTATTATTATTATTATTATAACAATTGAAGCGAAAGCTATATTAGCTTGTTGCCGTGAAAAGCATTATACA